>JASCZI010211516.1:58558-85750 GCA_036250425.1 Stylosanthes scabra
AGAATTCTGGGAAAAGTGGCATGAGTTTGAAGTTCAGCATGGAAACGAAGACACCTTCAGAGAGATGCTTCGCATTAAACGAAGTGTCTCTGCAAGCTACAGCCAGGTAACCTAGTCTTTTTCCTTTTGACTTACCCTGTAAGATTGCAACATTGTATGTTTCATTTTTGTTAACATTTACTTGTATTGTTTCTGCAGACACATTTCATATTGCCAGAGTATCTGATGCAAAAGGATCAGACAGTGAATCTGGATGAAGCTAAAGACAAGTTGAAACAGGCTGGGGTCCATGAGGATGAAATGGCTGCTTTAGAAAGGCAACTAGCCCCTGCAACAAATGATACAGCGCCCAAAGAGAGAAAAGTTGGGTTTGTTAGTGCTGGAGTGGAATCACAGACCGATGGAGGGTTGAGAGTCAGTGCGAATCATGAGGATATTGAGTTACCAGAAGAAAGTGACTCCGATGATGAGGAGAAGGTTGAAATTGCACAAAAGGATGTTCCCTCTGCTGTTTTTGGCAGTTTGATTCGAGGCAGAGAGGAGAGTGAAATGAATGGAGAAGCAGCTAAAGATAAAGATAATGAGAGTCGGCTTGGTGCCCTTGAGAGAATAAAGAGGCAAAAAACAAAATGAAATGCCTGATAAAAAGTTTTGTCATCCAGTCAAATTATTTTTAGTCTCTTTTTTTTATGGTTTGTGACTTTGTATTATTAGTTTATTAACTAACAGCAATCTAACCTCAGTTGTTTAACTGTATTTTAGACATTTTGTACATGTTGCAGTAATTGAGTTGTAGCAGAATGCTTTTGTTCTTTTTAAGGTTTCTGTTCAGGGCTACGGAAGTACCACTGTACCAGCAACATTCCAAATATGTTTGAATAGAGTTAGTTCAGTACATTGACAAGGAGAGATTAATTTCAAATTTTTTCTCCTTAAGACCTAACACTCCTTACTTCTTGGGCATTTTACTTTCTTAAGTAATAATCATTTAACATTCAATTAGCGCACTAGTTTATCTCCTAATCACTCAAATGTTCTCCAAGTATAACAACAATCTCATAAAAAAATTGTTTAAGATACTAAGCGTCTTGTTCTTTTAATTGAAGTAGTTTGTTAGGATTATGTATAAAAAGTATGTTATCCGCTTATCCTAAAACCAAAATATTATGAGTTATAGTAAATATGTTTATAAAGTAAATATGTTTATAACCTGCTCGCGGACACATCTATAAGTTGTTGTGTTGATGTTATAGTTTATAACAACATAACTTTTTATAGATTGTATATTCCATCTTTTGAATCTTTATGTTTATTTGAGTTGAAATAGTTGTATTCCTCGTAATAGAATAACAATATTATTGGTTATAGTTTTGATTTTTGAATAAATAAGTCACATTTGTTTTTCTCTTATAAATTTTTGTTTTCATTCTTAGGCATGTTTTTTAGGAGATGAATTTTGTAAGGCATTGCCACTTGTAATAAATAACAAGAAGTATAAATAAATCTCAACACCAACACACTCTCGATCATGGCGATCAAATCATATGGCATGTAATTAGACACTACGCACATTCCTCCAACTTTGCAGAATTAGTAGCAGCTATGGGTCGAGTGGTTGTGGTCGCGGCGGTGATCGGGGCGGCGACGGCGGTGGCTGTTGCTGCAGTGGTTGGTCGGCGTTGTTTGAGGATGTGGCGTCGTAGGGCGAAGGCATTGGCGATAGTGAAGGAGGTTGAGGAGAAGTGCGCAACCCCTCTCGGTAAGCTGAGACAGGTGGCGGACGCCATGACCGTTGAGATGCACGCCGGTCTCGCATCTGAGGGTGGCAGTAAGCTCAAGATGCTCATCACTTACGTCGATAATCTCCCCACTGGGTACTAATCTCATCTTTCATTTTCTTTCTTTTTCCAATTCCTTTGATCCAATTAATCTTTCTATATATCTGCATGAATATGAATATGAATACTATTATTGGATATTAGTGCACTTAATGTATTTGGATTCGATTTACAACATTTATAATTTTATATTACATTGAGTTAATAATGTATAAGAATTTCATCTAAGCAATAGATAATATGGAATTGAAGGTTTGTTCTTTTTTTGGCTTTGGTTGCAATGTAATATTAATCAAGAGTGGTAGTAGCACTCATTCCTTTGTTGCATGATTGCAGATATGAGTATTAAACATGATGTTTCTATAAGGCAATGTAACATAACAAAAAAAATTATTAGGTGCTCGGGTGCAAATGAAAACTCTTACATTCATGTGTTATTTAAACGAGAAGTCATTAATGAACATTTATAACAAAGTCATTTTAGAGTATGTGAGATGAATTTATTGGGGAGAGTAAGATCTTTTCATTTACTCTCAGAGCACCTAATAACAATGCAATGTATATGGATACAATTTACACCAAGATTACATGGAGTTATAAACGTAACAGATTTCCTAAGTTACATTGAAACTGACATATGTTTTGGAATCGAGGGTCTGTTCTATATACAAATTTGATACACATATATATGAGTAAAACTCGGTTTGAGTCCTTTGTTCATGGACTAGGCTGGGTTTTGTTCGTTTGGGTTGTTATTTTGATAAATCTAAATCCGTTTGCATTGTCAAAATTTCCCTTCCCCCCCCCCCTCTTCTTTAGTTGTTCTTCAACATTTTAAAACTATGTAGACAGTGAATGAGCACTGATTTGATGCATCCCTCCCTTTTTTAGGGATGAGGAAGGACTATATTACGCATTGGACCTTGGAGGAACTAACTTTCGTGCATTACGTGTGCAACTGGGGGGAAAGGAAGGCGGTATTGTTAGTCAAGAATTTACTGAGGTGCCAATTCCACCTACTTTGATGGTTGGATCGTCAGATGTAAGTCCTTTGTTACCTTAATAATTGTTAATTGCTTTGTGCAAAGTCTTTTGAGATGAAAAAAAATGACCAAAAATTTTAAACAAACTCTGATGCAGGGACTATTTGAATATATTGCATCAAAACTTGCAAAATTTGTTGCTGAAGAAGGACCAGATTTTCAAATTCCTCCTGGTAGACAGAGAGAACTTGGTTTTACCTTTTCCTTCCCTGTCATGCAAACATCAATTGACTCTGGGAACCTTATAAAGTGGACAAAAGGCTTCTCCATAGATGATACAGTTAATACCGCTTCCTGATTCCTTTGCTTCCATTTACTGTCTTTCATCTTGAATATTCTGGGCTGTATATTATGGCGCTTTATGAATTATTAATGATTAAATTCTAAGTCCTCAATTCTGATACCCAACTTTGAATTTACATTTACATCACAAGTTGGTATAATGTCATCATATTATCTTTGTACATTACAGATTCATGAGGTCCCAAAATTTGTTTTCTTGTTGATCTTAAATGTCATAAAGTGTCAGCTCATCTATCAAAATTAGTTAGTTTGATCACTTCTCCATTTAAGCCTTGTGTTTTTATCCATTTATTTCATAAAGATGTGATGGAAAGTTTACATTGCCCGTCTAATGTCTATCACTTTTCCATGTATAGGGTATCTATGTTAAAAACATGGTAGAGTCCCCTCCTTAGGTGGTTAACAGTGTAGAGTAACTTGTTTATGTGGAGTAACTCTTGCTTTGCGCATAAAGGCATTAGGAGTTTTTATTGGACATGGACATATCTTATCTCGGCATTTATACTTTTTTTTTCTTTCCTTTTTTTTTTTTTTCTTGATTAGGTTGGTAAGGATGTTGTGGCAGAATTGACAAAAGCCATTGCGAAGGAAGGTCTTGATATGCGTGTAACAGCTTTGGTAATTGAAGTGTTGGACTCTCATATGACATTCATTGAGAATCATTTTGTTTATTCTGAAAAGTTTGTGTGTTCCAAAGTCAAATCTCCCTTGTTTTTAGCATGTACTTATTTTCATTGTCTATACTAGGTCAATGATACAGTTGGAACATTAGCCGGAGGTCGATACACAGACAAAGATGTGATTGCTGCTGTTATTTTAGGTACTGGAACAAATGCAGCATACGTGGAGCGTGCTCAAGCAATACCAAAATGGCATGGTGTTTTGCCTAAGTCCGGAGAAATGGTAACCAGTTTCTTTCTTTTTTTATCTGATATGAACAGTAGAATAAAAATTCCAACCTCTGAATATATGAGATGGCTGCAGGTTATCAACATGGAGTGGGGAAATTTCCGGTCTTCACATCTTCCATTAACTGAGTTTGATCAGGCATTAGACTTTGAGAGTTTGAACCCTGGTGAACAGGTGAATTCATGTTCTTTCTAAATTCCATCATGTCTGCCTTGTTCAATGGGGTTATATCACTTGTGTTTTCATTTCTAATTCCAGGTTTTTGAGAAGATAATTTCTGGTATGTATTTGGGAGAAATTCTTCGTAGAGTGCTATGCAAAATGGCTGAAGATGCATCCTTTTTTGGGGACACTGTTCCTCCAAAATTGAAAGTTCCATTCACATTAAGGTTTAACATTATCCTTTCTGTTACTGGGATCCGGGTTTATCCAATTAATGTTCTTTCTGTTGCATCTCTTTCCCTTTCCTCTCCACCTGCCCAAATAATATTCGTCTTGAAAAATGAATGTTTGCAATTATAGGCTGTACATCAGTGACACCCCTTTCTGCTCCTAAATAGATATGATTCTCTGTTTCGAAAGAACAAGCAGAAAATAAATAGGAAGGAACCGAATTTGTGGCTTCTCATTATTTATTCTGAAATTGCTATCTGTGGAGTAAGCATTTAGCCATTAAAGCAACGATCTCTGACTCACTTTAGATGAGTGTGATTGTGTTTTCTAATGCAATAGGAAATGTGCAAAAGGATGTTTTTGTCACGTCTACTAGATATAGAAGGATCCTTCTGGGTTTGTTACCTTCTTAACAATGAAATAGGAAATGTGCCTAGATGAGAGTTCTTTACAACTAGTTGTAATGCTTACGAGATATTTTCAAGTTTTCATAGGCATCATAAATAGAAAATAATAGGGGAACCTTGTTGCTGGTAATTTGTGGTTTATCCTCAGTCTGAGACAGTTTCTGTTAATACAGTTATCAAAGGTTTTTTCACAACAGAAATAACTATGGAAATGAAAGCTTTCATTTACAATGTTTAGTGATCAGCTACCCTTAATTATGCTTTTCCAATGGTTTTATTCATCTTATGTTTTGTTTGAAGGCTCCGACTTCAGTGGGGAATTAAGAAAGTGAACCTTGGATGGTCCAGGCTTTGAATCCTTAATGAAAGTATCAAATACTCAGTACAATTTTCATATGAGAACTTTGAGTAGTGACTAGTTAGTTAACTGCAGGTGTTTATAGTTATTATACTGCTCTCTATTGGTCTTGGGTATCCCATCATTAATTATCTGAGCTTAATTGTAATTGGGGTTATCTGAATAGCGTGGGATGCAGGGAATCGGTAAAGGGTGGTGTAACTAAATTTGTCTAGCTGACAAGTTAGGAAGGGGGAAGAGAGATTTTGTTGTGTCTGTTGTTGGTAGGAGGAGGGAACATTATAACTGAATGGAAGAGAACCGTTGGGGGTATCTCAGAATCAGAGGGGAAAAAAAAAAAAAAGGAGTTAGAAATTGAGAGTGTGATTTCTTGAAGTACCATACTATTTTACAGTCTTCTTGCTAGTTTTGTAACTTCATGCTGCTGGATACCATCTCTGATAGCAATATACCACAGAAATTGCAGTAATTCCAGAATATATTTCCAGTATTTGTCCTTTAATAGCTGATAACTTATCCATCAACACCAGGGATCTTAGTTATGCTTTAATACAACTCTGAAATTCTACTATTGTTGGGACAGAACTTCTATGTCATGAACGTGAGTGTTGGATGTGCAGGACACCTGACATGTCTAAAATGCATCATGACAAATCTGCTGATCTCAGTGTAGTTGCGAACAAACTGAAGGCCATTTATGAGGTATATAAAATTCTCGATAAAGTTTAATAAAGGTTTATAGGAAGACTTCTTCTGCATATTTTATGAAAGTTATTTCAACAAGGTTATCTTTATCTATATCTATACTCTTATAATTAGAATACAAGTTGACATATTGGAGAGTTTTAATTTGATACAATGTTCAGTGTAATATTTTTCTTTGTTCTTTTACATTGTGATTTAATTATACTTTGGCATGCCTCTGAAAGCATACTTGAAAACCTTCACACAATGATTTAGGCAGATGTTTCTCTCATAGATTTTTGTCTAAACATTGTATTCATGTTTCAAGCAGCAAGTAATATGTGATTATTTAACGGTGCTAAACTCTTGAACTGATACTGAATAGTGAATATGTTATTACATTTTCAATATTTAGTGCTATCTGAACTTGTGATACATGTTGCAACTTCTAGCTTTTAAAAGGTGTCAGTTCCATTTATACTTGGGTAAATTACATTGAACTCCCCTATAATTAGCCAATATCATATACAACATCCCTCCATTTATTGAAATTTATACTAACCTTTTTAAGATTTAGGTTATATAACACTGAGCACTCTTGTATTTTTTGCAAAATGTGACACTAACTTGCTTTATAAACATGCCATTGAAGTGTATTTTTCCCATGATACTTTTATTGACTATACTAATTTTCCCCTTGTCCAATATTTAGATAGAAGATAGTTCATTGGAATCAAGGAAAGTGGTCATTGAGCTCTGCAACATTATTGCAACACGCGGCGCTCGTCTTGCCGCCGCCGGCATATTGGGTATCCTGAAGAAGCTAGGAAAAGACACCATCAATGACGGCGAGGGTCAAAGGATTGTGATAGCCATGGATGGTGGATTGTATGAGCATTATGATGCATACAGCAAGTGCCTAGAGGATACCATCACTGATTTGGTTGGTGAAGATGTCTCACAACACATTGTCATACAGCACTCCATGGATGGTTCTGGAATTGGTGCTGCTCTTCTTGCTGCTTCTCATTCTCAGTATCTTGAGAGCTAAATTACACTTATATTAGTATTTTTGGGATTTGTATCAATTAATTTTTTTTGGAGGTCAGTTTTCCCTTTTGATCCCCTACACGGTAGACTCTTACACTTCTTGTTGTTTTAAGGCAAATTTTGCGCTTAAACTTGTTGTTTAAGGCAACTTTTGCTTTGCACCATTCCTATACATTCATATATTTAATTCATTCAGAACCAGAACAATATATTAAATTCATTGAATAATCGAGTTAAACTCCATTTTGGTCCCTGAGATTTGCGAGTTGCACTAGAATGGTCCTTGAGATTCTAATTGCACAATTTTGGTCCCCAAGATTGAAAAAATTGCACCAAATTGGTCCCTGGCCCCCTCTTCAGTCTAATTATTGTAAATTTTGTGAGGGACGTGATGGATGCCTTGCATGTTGAATAACATAAAACGACGTTATTTTACTTATAACGTTAAATGATCATTAAAAGTGATTTATTCACTATCTAATCCCTCCATAACTCTTCCATTTATGCTTCTTAGGTATCAAATAATGTTGTTTTAATGACTATTGAGCATCATAAATGAAGAAACATCGTTTTATATTGTCTAACATGCAAGGCAGTTATCATGTCATTCACGAAATTAGGCAAAATTTTACCGAAAAAGGGGTCAGGGAACAATTTGATACAATTTTTTAAATCTTGGGGACTAAAATAGTTCAATTGGGATCTCAGGGACCATTTTAGTGCAACCCGCGAATCTCATGGACCAAAATGGGGTTTATCTATGAATAATCATGATATTTAGTGTAACAATTTTTTTTTTCCAGTTATTTAAAGAATAGATTTACTCAATGTAAATGTCTAGTTTAAAGTTGAGTTAGGTGAGGAGATCAATAAACACAAGCAAGGACCAATCAATTCAATTTTGTGACATGATAACAAGGTAAGCAATATATTTTTATTTGGTTTTTACTTTTTATTAAGAGTTTAATTTTGATGCACCAACGATATAAAACGTTTTACATAATCGTGCAATCATAATTGTTCGTTTGGATTACCAATCATAGAGTCAATGAAAAATGAAGTTATTTTTTATGACGTGACGTTACATAATTAAATGCACGTGTAAAACATCTTTATATTCACAATTCATCAAAATTAAATTATTTATTAATATCTCAAAAGATGTCTCATAAGACCAACTTTAGTGCTTAACCTTCACTTTACTGCTTAGCTTTTGACATTTAACATTAATAAAGATCATTGACTAAAGGCAATAACCTTTACTTTGCCTCCATTTGTGCCAACAAAGACTTGAGTGTACACTTGGCCTTCCTCTTAATGAAGAATTTGAAGTGTTAACCAAAATTGTTCAAGTTGACTATAAACCAAAAAAAGAAACAGAAACTATTGTTTTAAGGAACAAAACAAGGAAGATATATCTTTAAGAGTCATTAACTTAAAGTAGTAGTTTCTTGAGGAAGTGTTTACTTTTTTGTACATAGTGATGGACACCCAACTTTATATTTGATAATTGCAATAAAAAGAAGTTCATATGATTTCAATTGTTATGTACTATGTAGTGTTAAATGCAAGTTTAGTTAAAGTGGATCTACCCTATTAGTGAATACAAAATATTTATTGACAATTAACTCAATTGAAAAATATGAAACAAGATTTAAAAGTATTTGAATAAATCTGTCCTAAGATTTAAGGGTAGTAATTTCAAGATTTTGTAAAAAAAAACACTGAAATGAAAAAAAAAATGTCTTTTCTGTTTTTACTTTTTTTCTTTTTCTTTTCTTTTTTTTCACCTTACCAAAACCTAAAAACAAAATATTGAAAATAAAATGCAAATCAAACACATCTTTATATTTAAAAACTATTTGAATAATAAAACTATATTTTTCTCTAAGCAAAAGTCTAAAACAATTCCTTTTTTTTTTCAAAAAAAAAAGTCTAAAACAAGAGAGAATTTAAGGGATAAGTACGATTTTAGTCACAAGGGTTTGGGGGTAAATTTTTTTAGTCACAACCCTTTTTCCTTTCTCAAGTTGATCACAAACGTTTATCTTTTTTTTTTTAAAATGGTTGATTTTACTACTTTGCCCCTATGACCGTTTTGACCGTTTAAATAAGTTAATGGGCTGAAATTACCATTTTCCCCATTTGACATTCTATTAAAAAAAATAACACGATCCCAAACCCCCATTAGAAATCCCCAAATCGAAAACCCCAACTTCCTCCGAATCAAAATCCTCAGGCGACTAAAGTTAGGGTTCTGTCACCGGCGTGTTGTGGTCACGATGTCGTCGCAGTCGCAGAGTTCGAGGTCGAGGTGGAGTCGGACGAGGTCGCAGTCGCTGGAGAGGACGTCCCTTTTGTGTCACCATGGAAAGGAACCGGTGCTGAGGGTTTCTGAGACAAGTGAGAATCCTGGAAGACGATTTTGGGGTTGTGTTTATTATGATGTAGGTTCCTCGCCTCCCTCTGTATGAATTATTTTTTGGGTTTTGGTGTTGTTGGGTGAGGTTGTTGATGTTGAAATTGTTGCTTGTTTTGGGTGTGGATCAGGTGAAGGAACAGTGCCAGTTCTTCCAATGGGCAGAACCAGCGAAGGATGATGATGGGTACATAGAAGTTGCTAGGCTGAAGAAGAAGGTGGCATGCCTAAAAGTGAAGCTAAAGGCAGCGGAGTGGAGGTTGATTATGGCAATTGCTGTGGGTTTAGTTGGATGGGTTGGGATGCTTTGCATGTGGGTGTATGAGTCTGGCAAAAGGAGACCACCATATGTGGGTGCCAAAGGTCTCATTTAGGGTTTAGTTTTATTCCTTTTGTTGTGGCAAGATAATAATTGATGTGTAGTTGGGGTTTAGGTCATTATCTTATTTTGATGAAATGCATTTTGAGATTGAAATTGTATATGAATGACCCTGGTAATGAAATGAAATTGGTGATGCTTTGCAAAGAAGATGATGCTGTTGTTAATGTTGTCACAAGATGGACTGAAAAGAAAAAAAGAAGATAGTTGGCAAACATGTAAACCTGTTATAGAAAAAATGTAAAGTAGGTAACTATGCTTCACCATAGTTAGCAAACATAACTTATATTGAATCCAGCAAGTAAATTGGTCCCATGCCAATTAAATACAACCCTCTTTTAAACATACAAAATATGACTGATTCTTAAATATTAACTTGGTCTATGCCAAAAGCTGTGTTCTAAAGCACTCCAAAATACATCATTAGACACAGAAATGTGTTCAAATACTCCAAATATTAACTTGGTCCTAAACAACATACTATGAGCAAAAGATGCTAAACATCAGCAGTGTTCAATTTGTTGCTCACTCCCAAAAAACCAAAACACAGTAACCCTACACAACCAATATATACTCTAGATATTTCCCCACTTTCTTGGGGGTAACTTTGCCATGAGCTTCAGTTTTTTGGGAGATACATGAGTTGAGCTAACAGAGAAATCAATCCTCATTGGGGCTAGTTGTGATGAGGATGCAAAGTTGCTTGCAGTGGAAGATTTTTTGGTGGGTTGGGTCATGGATTTTCTGGACTTTGTTGAGGCTACTTTGGGCTGACATGATGAAGAGGGCTGGGAAGGAGGTTGTTGCTGGTTGGGCCTGAATTTGGGCCCTCCTCTTCCAGAACCTCTGTTGGGTTGTGAAGAAGGATTCAGTGGCAGAGGTTGTGATGATGAGGATGTTGTGGCTGCCCTCTTCTTGGAGGCTCTAGCTTGGGCTGGTGGTTGTGAAGAGGACCTCTTCTTCCCCCTTGATGAGCTTCTTGTTGCTGCCTTGCCTTTGGATTTTTTGTGTGGTTGGACCTATACAACAAAGAGCAGCATAACAACAGAGTTGCAGTGAACAAAAAAAATAAAACAGAGTTGCAACATCGATCAGTAGCCAAAAAAAAAAGGAAAAACAAAGCTTCAAACATCAATTTGGATAGTAGCAGATATAAAATTCGTTGCAACAGCTAATGCTAACAATTTTCAACCTTAATTCATAATAACCTTCAACTACAAAATGCATATATAAGGGAAAATACACATACAGTGGTTAGAGGCTTAGGGCATCCTCTTCTCTTATGGCCAGCCGCTCCACAGTTTGAGCACTTCTGGATCTGACCAACCCATGACATCCTGGTTCTGTTGCTGCCTTCTTCTTCTATAGGACCTCTTCTTCTTTTCTTGGTTGGCCTATGGCTAGGAGTTCTGAACGATGGTGGCAATAGGCCCTACAAACAAGCATAATCAATTTAGATTTGTAATAAACCAGCTGATTAATTTATGATTCTGTTATGAAAAATTTATGAATTTACAGTTTACCTTTTGTTGGTCTGACATAAAGGTTGCTCGAGCCAGTCTTTCTGATCCAAGATCATCAGCCAAATATTCCAGAAACCACACTCAGGAGTCCTTATTTTCAGACTCAACCAGAGCATAGGCAATTGGCAGCAATTGATTGTTGGGATCCCATCCAACAGCAGTGAGCAGCTGCCCTCCAGTTGGAGTCTTCAAGAAACAACCATCAAAATGAATGAATGGTCTGCAATGTTCAAAGCTCTTCTTGCATGCATCAAGGCAAACATACAGCCTTTGGAAGATACACCAATTGTTGAGTCTTTGACTTGAGCTTTGGCCTTCTTGCTCAAAATCAGGAGACCTCGACACCTTCAAATGGACACTTGACCTCGAATTTGCCCTTAACAACTCAGCTGCATAGTCTCCAAGCCTTTTGTATTGTTCCACAAAGGATCCCTGAATTTCATCCAAAGCAGTTTTCTTAGTCTTGGCAGCCATTGAGGTGCTTACTGTCAAGTTCCACTTCCTATCAGCTTTGGCAACCAACTCCTTCAGCTTCACCTCCGGATTGTTTTGCACCTTTTTTTTTTGAAGACCTTGCTAAGCCACTTAGCATGCATAATCCCAACACGTTGAACTTGCTTGCAGTTGTGCCTCAAATTCATTGACCGTAGCTGCCAGCTATCCTCTTCATTCATCTTAACACAGTAAAGCCTAAAGGGGCAACCGGGTTGACAAATAACAATTACCCTCATTCGATCACACTTATCGAATTTGATCCCTCGAGTTGTGTGCACTGCAAAAGATGCAATCGTCTCCTTAAACTCGTCTCTGTTAGCATAGACTGTCCCAACACGCCAAGGGTAGTTTGCTATGTCATCCACAAGCTTGTGAACAGGATACATTCGGACTCCATCCAAGTCCCCCTCATCATCATCACCATCTCTATCATAACCACCAACTGGATGTAACCCTTCCTCATCTTCACTTTCATCCCCATCGTCGCCAAGAAAGCCTTCATGCAACGGCTGCTTTCCCTTACCATCAATTGGATGCTCCCTAGGTGCCCTCTCAACATCAAAACCATTGTCATCAATGTCTAATTCATCCTCACTATCAGTGAATTGGATGTCATCAGCACTGTCTTCCTCTACATCAGATGGTAAGTACTCCCCATCCTCACTATCTTTTGAATCATCCTTAGTTCTCTCCTCTTGATTGTTCCCAATTCTTTGCTCTTCATCTTCCTGACCTCTATCTTCCACATGATCATTATTTGCCTCATTAGCCCCATCATCTTCAGCAATTCCAGCATTAACTCCTCCTTCATCAGCAGCAACATCTACTTCAACATTAACCTCTTCTTCAATAGCAACCTCGGCATCACCAACATTAGCTTCAACACTAACCTCTTCTTCAACAGCAGCCTCAGCATCACCAACATTAGCTTTAACATTCTCTTCCACATTGTCTTGAACATTATCTTCCACATTACCATCTGCCTCAGCACCACCAACACCCTCTTCCTCTATTACAGCTGCAACATCTCCTTCACCCTCATGAACATCAGCTTCTTCCACACCCCCATCCCCTTCATCCTGATCAGGCCCCCTACATCAATCCACCAAATCTCAGGAATTCCTCACCACGATTATCTTCATGCACAATGTATAGCTCAACAGCCCCCCTTTCTGTACCTATCCTTACCATTTCAAGAGCATCCCTATCATTAGTGAAATGGAACAATCCCACCTCCAGCTCCTCCACTTCTAGGTCCTTGTACCACATTGCTGCTATGTCATCCATGTCATGACCCATTCGCCTTAGTTGCTCTTCTGCCTCAAACAGGGACCAAAAATCACTGTCTTAATCCGCAATAGTGACTCTCTCGCCACCCTTGTACGTCATAAGACCATTAACGTACACAAGGTAGCCATTATGGTATAGAATGATGTCGAAATAAACCATCTTCCTCTTCCCGAACAGAACCCTAAATCAGATATGAAGAAACCCTAACATCAGAATCACCTCATTCGCATGCAAAATCACAATGCCTAACAAACTACTCTTCTTAATAACTACTCTTCTCGCAATGTGCACGCCACCCACGAAGAGCAGTAAACCACCCTCACCCACAAGCCTCGAAACCTCACCTTCGCTCTTCGACTTCACACCTTTGCACAACCCACTCAAATGCCAGTGATGCTTAGGGCTTGGATTCCATTTCTGCTTCCAAGTCGTTTCGTTTTCTTTGTTGTTTCGCATGTAAACGGTTTGGGAGCTTCGCGGGAAGACACTTATACACATTACACTGAAAGGGCAAAAATGTCAGCACACCCCATTTTAATTAAAAAAATAAACGTTTGTGATAACTTGAGAAAGAAAAAAGAGTTGTGACTAAAAAAAATTTAGTCCCAAACCCTTGTGACTAAAATCGTACTTATCCCGAGAATTTAACTAACAAGTGTGTTTTGAGGGCATGTAGAGTGTAGTGTATGATGTTAGTTAGTACTTAGTACTTTAAGCCAAAGGCATTATTTGTCAACGTTTTCAATTGTGAGAGGCAATGTATAAGTATCTTTTATGAGAGGTCCTCCCTACTTGCTTTTACTTCTCTGCCAAACAACCTTTTTCCTAGCATTGTTTTAGGGCCTCTAAGGTTACGTGTCTAATCTAATCATCGAACACTTTCTAATCTCTACAAATGCTTTTATTCTTCAACATACTCATTTTGGTAATTTAAGTCCACATATATATTTTCACTCACAATTTGTTATTATCGCCAACATAAATTACCATAAATGTTATATATATAGCAATAAATAAAGTTTTAAGTTGCAGTTCTAATCATAGCTATAGGTACATTAAAGTATTAAAACTTACCATGAAAAATGAAAACACTAACAAATCCTATAAAAAATTTAACCAAAAACATTAACATATATGTGTGATTATTTACTAACATCATGATTAGAAATTGGTTTAAAATCTTCTATGAATAAATTTGTTAGCATTCTAATTTTTTACGATCAATTTTAGTATTTTTGTCGTATAATTACGTGTATTACTATGCGTACCATAAAATTTTATTGTTTATGCAAAAATTTAGTCTATTATATTAAGTTATTTAGTAATAAAAATGTCAAATTATCATAAGATATTTTTTAATCAGTCCTTTAAAAACCATGCATGGATCCCTTTTTCTTTTCTCTCTTTTGTCCTATTCTGAATTGCCTTCTCTTTAAAAAGGTGGAAACTGGAAAGACACACTAATAAGAACCCAACATACGTGTGGGAATAAAAGATTTGAGAAAATAAAATCTAGTCAACAATTTCATCCTATTATTTATACTATAAACCTTTGCTTTTGGTTTTGCTTTGTGTTCTTTTTTTTTTTTTTCCCTTTGCTAGGGATTTTAAGTTGTTGACTTGTGATAATTAACATTTGTCATCAAAAGCTACAAAGGTTGTTCATATATCATAGTCTTCAATTACTTGATCCAATAAATTCAATGTTTTTTTAGGGTATGTGAACTCCATATTTTCTAGTAATTACTACTTTGTTTCTGAGATTTGTATTATTTATTATCTTAATTCTTATGATTTTGGTTGTTGCATGGACCAGTGCATGTGCAGTTGTTGCATGAAGGACAATTCTATTTCCTTGCACACATAGTGTTTGTTTTAATGCATGAATGATGGATGAAAGTAGAAGAAGAATGGGAGGAAGAAGAAGAAGCCACCACAAGTTTTCAGAGGAAAGGGAGCTAGAACTAAGACTTGGTCCACCTGGTGAAGAACAAGAACAACAAGAAGAACAAGAAGAAGATTGTTGGTCTCATCAACACAATGAAAACAAGGGAGAAAGAAACAGTGATGACTCAGATCAATCACCACTCTCTCTTGGTTACTTCTCAGCCCAGAGAATTTACAACTTCCAGCCTAAAGCTTCATCATTTCTTCAGAACATGTCAATGGTGGGAAAGGAATCAAAGGATGCAACATCATCACAACCATGTCGTTCTGAAGTGATGGAGTTTCATAATGGTGCAGTCTGTGCAGAGAAGAAACCATTATCATCACCTTCTTCTGCAAATACAGCTGCCCCCAACAACAGCTCTCAGAAAAGGTACTCCACCTTTTCTCCCTTCTCTCCATATATTTTTGTCTTTCTTGAACTTTTAGACATGGTATCATAGTTCATAAACATTATGGATAAATTACAATTATTTCCCTATACTTAGGTGATATTATACACAGTAACTTTTGATTTATTCTTACCAGAAGTTAATGTCAGTCTATTAAATATACAGGGGTTACAAGTAGCTGATTTGGTAGCTAATTTTAGTTGGTCTAAATATTATAGTGTTGTTTAACTAATTTCGGTTGATCTAGTGGTTAGTTCATTAGTCCGAGCAACTATCGAGGTTTGAATCTCATCTTATGTATGTAGTAATTTATTGGTCGATGACAAATCCTTAAATAAAGTTCAAATTCGCAATGTCGTGCATCTGTGAGAGAAAAAATATTATAGTGTTGTTTTGTTTCTCACCTATAAAAACAAGGCTTAGTTGCTTTTGATGTTAAACTTTTTTAGAGAGAATCTTTGCCAGCCGGGTCACAATTGATATTGTTTGTGGTCCATTGTACTTTTTAGTGCATGAACCAACTATGAAGAATCTACCATTAATTGCAAAATGATTTGGGCATATATGCACAGTACTCATCCTAAAAAGAAGGGCAATTTTAGCCATGAAATCTTTGTGATATTCATTGTGTATTGGCTGTTTAACACTTTCCTTGCCATGCTTTAGTGATGTCTGCATCTGATTGCTGATACTATCTGCCATCAATTATGTTCCTTCCTTATCTTTTCTTGAAATCTGATATTGTCTTTGCCATGTGAATGCCTGAACCTCTCTGTTAAGCATGCTTTAGTGTTTTTATTCTTAGTTTCACTCACATACCAATTTCATTCAGCATAAGGAATTAAGGAAATGTCTTTTGAACATTAAAAATTACTAAATTAGATTCAATTAAACATCTAAGAACATATCTAACATGACTCAAAAAGTGAACTTAGACTATTGTAAGCTTATGTTGAGGAAGATATTGTCCTAATGTTACTTTTTCTACACTTTCATTATTATATAGAATTTAATTTTAATACACTTTCAGTATCAAGTTGTTTTACACATGCATCTAATCACAAAGAAAAAAAAAAGTTCTTTTGTCATTGAACCCGTGATTGGTCATCCAAAATAACGAACATGGTTGTACGACTGCATAAAACGTTCAGCACATCAAAATTAAACTATATTATATATACCTACTTAACATACAAATATTAGTTAATTAGGTATATCTAATGACTAATTCTTATTCTGATAAAACTAATGTACATGAAATAAGTTCATAAAACTAATGTACATGAAATAAGTTCAGAAATTACTAATGTTCACTACTGTTGATTCTAATGATTAAAATTTGTATATGGAAATTGGAACCACCCCAAAAACAGAAGTGCAGCTGGTCCAGTAGTGGGTTGGCCACCAATTCGTTCATTCAGGAAGAACAATGCAAGTGGAAGCACTTCTAAGCCTCCTCTTGGGTCCCACCACCACAACCAGCAGCAGCATCATCATCATCATCTTAATCTTAATAATGTTGAAGACAAGGTTGCTAATACTACTAATAAGGAACTTGTTAACAACATTAGTGGTACTCCTAATAAAGGCATGTTTATAAAAATCAATATGGATGGAATCCCAATTGGGAGAAAAGTGGATATCAATGCTTATGACAGCTATGACAAACTTTCCTCTGTTGTTGACCACCTCTTTAGAGACCTCCTTTCAGGTAATATTATTGTATTTTATAGAGAAATTATATTTATAATTTTTTAATACTTATTTTATTTACCCTTTTTGTATATAAAAGAAATATTTTTATAGTGATACATAAAATTTTAAAATGGCCTTTCAAAACCATTTTTCTTCCAATATTGTCTTTCTTTTATTACTTGTTATTACTTTTTATTTATTTTATAGCATCACTTCAGGGTGTGAATTCAGATATAATGGAACTTGATTCAGAGACAAATAAATGTTATTCTGTTTTTGTTGTTGGTTAGCTCAAAGAAGAAATTCGTGTGGTGCTGGAACAGTTCAAAAGCAAAAGCAAGAAGAGGAAGAGAAAACAATGATATTAGATGGAAGTGGGGAATATACTCTTATTTATGAAGATAATGAAGGAGACAAGATGCTTGTTGGGGATGTCCCATGGCAGTAAGCATCTCTCTCTCTCACACATTCATTTTTATCTGATCTTCTACTATTCAAATTATATTATTCATAGTTTTTGTGGCAATCTTTGTCTAGGATAGATTTATAATTAAAAAAAAAAAAGAAGAGAAGAATCTCTCTATATTATTTTACTATAGTTTGATGTCCAACAATTCCCCTCAATACCTAATTAACATAACATAGCACTAATAATTCTCTCCCTCTATACTTTCTGTCTCTAAAAAGTATAATATATATATATATATATAGAACTTATTCGACATAAATATAAATGATAAAAATATAAGTTTTATTAGAATTTAGAAGCATGTGTGGATCTACGTCTATATATCACTTTAATTTTTTGTGAAATATAAGGAGTAAAATGTGTATTGTAAGAGAATCTTTTATATATGTATCAATTTAAATCTTTAATAAGTAATTTCCCGTTATATATATACATACACATGTGTCTTTCTCACGTGAAAATTTTGCATGACTGTCCTTGGCAAAAAATAGTACAATAAACTATAGATCACTTTGCAATAATTGGGTTTCTACATTACCAATAATGTTATTATATTATTGGAATTATATATGATTCCTTTTTTTTTTTTTTAATTTGTATGCTTGGCAGCATGTTTGTATCAACAGTGAAGCGATTGCGAGTGTTGAAGAAATCTGATCTTGCAGCTCTTTCACGTGAGTTTCAATTCATATCTTAATTAATTAACTACTTAACTGGAAAATGCTATCATGATTCTCATGCATAGATTTGAATCGTTGGATTTTTTTTAGTTAGTGCATCATACTCACTAATGGTAATTAAAATCCTTTAATGTTTTATTGTCATATTAATATTCCAACTATTTTTTTTTAAAAAATCATTCATGCACTAATTAAAGTAATTTAATACAACAGTACCTACATTTGAACCAAAAGCAGCAGGATTAGTCATCATCATCCATGACCATTTTTCATGTTAACAAATAGTGAAGCCAAGATCTTGTCATGTTCTTTTTGAAAACTTAAAAAACAAAATCCAAAACTTACTAAATTTAATTTGATGCATCTAAAATGTTGACATGCTTAATTATGAAATTTTGTTAATTAATTTTTGTTGCATCAATGTGATTGAAAAAAACCTTTCTTGTTTAACTTTCAGTTGGTGGTAAGCAAGGTCACATAAACCACTGAAAATGAAGAAGGTTGAGGCTGTGATTTCTTGTTCCATGCTTAAAGCTGAGGAGACTTTGTAATTTGTATTACACATTTTTGTTACATGCTTCAAGGGAATGAAATTTCCTACTTCTAATGTGTGTATGAATGTAACAGAGTAAAACTTAAACGGATATGCATGTATTCATAATTTAACTAACTTGTATTATTGTCTAGTATTATTAATTAATTAAGTCCCTTTTGTGGGGTTGTTCATTTTCTACATGATTTTCAAATGGCCATTTTTAAAAAAGCAGCAGCAGCATCATGATGATGATGATGATGATGATGATTATTATTATCTTGTGAAGTGAGAGCTTTATTGCCAAATTGGTTTGGATAATTGGTAAGGAACGGATTAGAATTTTACAAATGCACTAATTGAATTTTTGCTGCTGCTACTACTAATTTGAAGGCCATTTTAGTAGATAACATTCATCTTTTCAAGAATAAACTATATTTTTCTTTATCACGAACGATTTAAGCGCGATCAATTATTATCATAAAGAATCTAAATTAGTAAGACAAAATTATTCATAATGTTCAAAAACCTATTAAATTTGAGGGTCATTCCGAGGGAATTATAAATTTTGGAACATGAAATATCCTAGGTTGTTTTGAAAAACAAATATCCAAAGTTTGTTTTTGGACATAGGAATTGGGCCGGACTAAATCCAACCCAACCCTGAACCCAAATATTTCAAGGTTTGAACCAACATTTACTTTCAGTACAGGCTTGGGCTTCATATTGGGCTTTTTGACATTTTTATCAAATATTTGTTGAAAAAGTGTACCAAATTTTAGGCCTACAAAAATCATTTAAAAAAAACGTATAAAATCCTGAACAGAAAAAAAGTTAAAAAATTAAAAAAAGAATGTACATTTAAGATTGTTAGAAATGCACTTAAATAATCTATATCTACAAGACTATAAGAACACCAAACCTAAGTAAAAGTACTTGATATTCATTTATTTATTATTGAATGTCAACATCTAATGTATCAATTATAGTTTGGAATAATCAATAATGGTTGGTCCCAACCAAGTTAGAAAGGTTATTCATGGTAAGTGGTACGAGTGAGTTGTCCATGGCTTATGACAAAGTTTTATGTATGTGTAACATTTGGAATTGGATCATCATTATTATTTGATTTGATTTGATTGTGATTACATTCCCATGTTATTAATGTAATAATAAATTAATAATCTGCTAAATTATTATTATGTCAATTTCAATCCTTTTTGGCATTAAAAGAAAACAAAAAAACATGCCATGGAATAGAACCATGTCTAGCTATTAAGCTATGAACATTCATTATTGCTCACCTCTTTGAAATTCATTAACACCTACTCCATACTCTATGTAACTTGATTACTATTTATAAACTAACCTACTACAATGGTTTGATAGGTATCTTTTTAACATTATTTTATACATATAGTTTTTTATACCTCTCATCCTCGTTAAAAAAATATAATTTGAAACATGAACATTAATAAGTATAGGTGATTGAATAACATTGAATCGGATAAAATTTGATATAATTTTAGCAATACGAAAAAATATAAATATTAGCACGAAAAAATATAAATATTTATGCTAATGTCTATATTTTTTTATATTATCAAATGATATATTATTTATAATAATACACATAAATTAATCCATAATAATAATATGTCATTGCCAATGCAAAGCATATAATAGTGCTACTGCTGCTAGTGTGTGTATATATATATATTAATTTCATGATTAAAACTTACCAAAAGCCCTAATAATTAAGGACTCCCATTTATGAGATGCCAAAATGGGGTACGCATTCGTAGACAAGATCCAAGTGCTGTGGGGACTCTAACAACAATAATGAGAAAATATAAATAATATAAAAAATTACATGTATGGGGTGATGAGAAATAATAATACTATATGATATATAATGCATAGTATTTAATAGTAGAATGTGCACATATTAATGAAGCATAGTATTCTCATCACAGTTCCATTGTGGATGAGAATGATTACTAACTACGCACAGAAACAAAACAACAAGAAATCGAAGACAAAAAATGGAAAGTTAATCAAGGAAAAAACATTATTTCATACAACTAATTTATGAAAAAAAGAAAACATGTATACAAAAAGAGGACAAACAAATATATATAAAAAGTGAGAATTTAAAATGTTTAATTATTGCATTGTCGTCTTGAAATCAAAGGCTATCCTATTAATTAACTAACTACCCATAAAAAAATTAGAAATAGCAAAAAAATTCATTGTCTTTTATTCGAAAAAATATTAAAATTATAAAAAAATATTCAAACGCTGATAAAATTACTTATGAAAAAAAAATTTATTTATAAAAAATAGACTTCGCTTAAATTTTTATTGACTCATTAATGATGTTTTAATAGTTTTATCATATAACTTCATTTTTCATAAATAAAAAAATTATTTATTTTTTATGGATAATTTTATTTACTTCTAATTTTTTTTATGAATAGTGTTGATATTTTTCTCTCAATATATTAATTAACTATTGTATAGCATGAATAATAATGAGTTGGAGTATGATGATGATGATGATTCTTGTGACACATGATCATAGCTTGTGATGGAGGACAATGATTTATGCTTGAAGGGTTTACAGCTCTAAATGCACATGCAACCAACGTAAGTGATGGGTCCCACCATTCACTTTCTAAGATTTTTTTAGATAAAGCTTAATTTGGTTATTATGTTCCACGTATTAGGTTGATTAGGTATCATAATACACATTTCTCCTCGTTTAAATAAAGCATATAATATATACTTAATTTTTAGCTTCAAATCATGATTCGCCCTTTTATTATTTCGAAATATTTGTCTCATTTTTTTTTTTATAGAAATTCTATGTATTCATCTTTGTCATTTAAAAAAATTGTATATAATAAAATCAAACACTAAATAATTTTATTATATAAACTCTAATATCATATTAAGAAGTTATTATATTTTTCTCCTAAAATTAAGGAATGATTTTGTTGTTCCCAAAATTAATAATATCGTCATTTTTTGTGTATTTTTCAAAATATCTTTCATTTTCATTATTTTGAGTTTTTATAAGTTTTTCTATTCTTAAAATTAAATATGTTAAATAAAAACATATAAATATAGACACAAAAAGAACACATAACTATAAAATATTAATATATCCTAATAATACTTCAATCACATTTCTTATTTAAACATAATAATAAACTTACGCACAAATTATTTGTGAAAATGAATAGTATGCATGGCAAATAATGTTTACTACTATAGATGATTGTACTTTTTTCTTTAATGTAGATGTGATATTTCATCATTAAATATTGACTATATGCAACTGATCTTGGAAACACTTAATTGATTGAATATCTTCTTCATAGATACACCTGAAAATAATAATAATCACGGCTTTGCAATGAAAGTAGTTATCCACTTCTATGTATTTTCTTGGGGCAAAATTATTACTAAAGAATGTTAAGTTATCTTAATTTAAAAAAGGATTAATTATATTGAAATTATTGCTAAAAAAGGCTAATGATATATATATATATATATATATATATCAGAGATAGACTACACAAAATTTAACAAGTAAATAATAATATCTTTTTAACAGTCATTAGTACTAATTATTTTGCATTCTTTAGCTTTTCGAAATGCAAAATTAGGATATTATTATTAGAATAATGTTATTATATATACAAATTTTTTTTAATTATTAAGCCTACTTAAGATGATTCAATCATCATAAAAATTATTTTCATCGCTCTCACAGTTACTCAATAAATTGATCGTAGTTGATAAAAAAAAAAAACTTATACACATAGTAATTTTCATATTATTATTACTATTATTATTATTATTATTATTATTATTTGGTGATGTCATTAGATAGATGCGTATGAATTAGAGTTGTCTTCGGTGTTGTATCCACGTGCGGGCCTACACACAATCCAACCTCCTCCATTTTTGTGTCTCTCACTCTCTCTTCTCTTTCATCAACATTGTATTATTTTTATACTAAAATTTAGTGCTGTTAATAAATACTACTTATTTAGTCGAAAAATGATTGACATATATATATAGTCACATAGATTGTAAATATCTAACATAATTTAATTATAATTGTTACAATCGGTGAATAAGGAGAATTCATTATTCAATGTTCAATTTACTTATCTCATAGAGTCAATGATTAAATTAAAAAAAAAATTCGATAAGATTATAAGATATTCTATTCGAATCTTAACCACCCGTTACTATATAAATTAGGAGAAATACCTTTAAAGTACGCATTCTCTAAACCCTAACTCCTCATATTAGCCCTAGAATCTCATAATTCTAATTCTAATTCTAATTCTGATATTCTGGACCTATTTCTTCTCATTCATATCAATTATCTTTTTCGATACCAGCCCTCGGACTCTTCCGAGTGTTTCCCTCGGAAAAAACATTCACTCGTTCTCACTATCTATTCTTTCTCACAATTAAGATCCACTGATCATTGTTTGGTACTTCTGTCCATATAATATAAGAAAATAATTTGAAAATTCAATTAAATTTATATATTTAAATAATTGTTTGAATAGTCAATTTAAAAATTAATTATTATTTTCTTGTTGCAAATTTTAATTTTTTTGTTATTTATATATGTATATATATATTTATAAAAAATATTTTGCATAAATAATATTATTTAAGTCATTTTATATAATTCACTATCAAATCCATCGAATAAAATAACACATTTATTGAAAGAAAAAATAGTACAAATTACTAATTCAAATAAACAAATTATGGTTGAAATTGTAGTAAGAAATTAGATATTTTAAACATGTTGAATCTCATGTTAAAAAAAAACATGTTGAATCTTAATTATTAAAAATATTAAATATATTAATATAAAAAATCAATTACCAATATTATAATTTACATTCATCGACACTTTTACATTTTAATTAATTTCATACTTGGAAGTGAAAATGCATTTGCTTTATGGTGAATGGTTAAGAAGAGGATCCTATTCTAATGTCGGTTTGGGAAAGTCAATGTAGTCAAAGGTCAACGATTTCTTGACTGAGATCTCCGATATTTTGACAAGTTATCGACGAGTTTTTCGTGTGGAGCCCGTTCACTAAAGTGTCGTTTTCCTTTGCCAGCTCTTTCCTCTTTGTATGCCTTCTCTTTTCCGTAACCTTCCTCATTTACCGTTTTATCCCTCACTCCAAAAAAATCTCATTCATATTCTCATTGCCATACACAAATAGTTTTTTTTTCCTCAATATATTTGCAATTAATAAAAAAAAAATTGATTGACCTTTGCATTTGATGCTCTATTTTGGTAAAGTTAAAGAGCTGAATTAGTACTTTGAAAGTACAAATTATATTGTTTTATATAAATCTATAGCCAAAGGAATGATCTGTATAGCAATTTAGAATAAAACAAATAAATTAATTTTGTTTTATCATTTTCGTGAACTTTAGCAACACTTAACATCAATATTAATTTTCAACTTTTTATGAGGTTATTGTACTTTGATTTTAAGGAAGGGTGGTATAGTCAAAGGATGTTATAAATGATTATAAAATAAATAAATAAATAAATAAATAAATAATGTTATAGAGGCTCAAAATGTTAGATTAATAAATAATCTCATAGATTTGATTTTAATTGAATTTAAATTTTATTTATATTTCTTGCATATCTCACAAATCATGACTTGTAGATCACTAATTAAAAAATTCTCATTTTCTAAAAAAATACTAAAATAAATAAATATTTTGGCATTAAAAATTATTTCATGCATATTTTTTTCTACTTATAAAGGTAATAATTAAAATTGTTAAATAATTTAATATATTTAACTAAACTATTTAACATCTTAACTATTATTATCTTATTATTAAGAATTTAATAAATTTTGCTAAACTTTATGATTTTTTTTTTAAAATTTGAGAAATGGTAATTTATTGAAAATAATGATATTATTAGCAGAGACAAAACACAAGACAGAAATGATAATAATATTTTGGTGTCCCAACTCCCATGTCGACCAGGTGGGTGGTTTCTCAAAGATTTTCATGTCGTTTTCTTCTTTCTTTCTTTCTTTTTTTTTTTTACTGTTTTGTTTTCTCAGAAAGCGGTTTCCTCAGAACAGAAACTCAGTACAATTACTTACTTACAACACCCACTCAAATGCCATTATTATGTTTTCACTCTTTTCATTCCTTTCCTTCTTCTTCTTCACACCCCATTGGAATCACAACACTCTTATTTAATTTACTTACAACATTATATTACTACCTTTTTTTTTCTTTCATTTTTCAATTCTCTTTTGGTTTTGAGTACTTCATCAAGTTGCTGAAGAGAGAATAAAGGAATAAAACAAGTTATAGTGTTGGAGCTGCAAGTTTCCATAGAAAAATCTTTAATCTTATGGCTTGGATTCTTTTTTTTTTTTTTAGTTTCTTTTTGTCTTAGCTGAATTTTTTCTGTACTAGTTGTACTATTTGTCAATGATTTGGCTTCAAGCTTAGATAAAGTTGCTTCCTTTAAGTTTGAGCTGGTTTTCTTTCTATTTGGATCAAGCTCTTCTTTAAATCCCCTTGATTTTGGGTTTGATTCTAGTTTCTTGCTATATATTCTGTGACCCTTTTGCCCAAAGTTCAAGTCTTTGATTTGCTAAAAAGGAAAATATGGTTCTTGTACGGATACCCCATTTGAGGTTCCTTCCCTTTCTGCTTCTGCTTCTTTACATTCACTGTATCAGCTGCTACAGCACAACCACCACACCATTGAACTGTACGGACACAGGCCGTGTCTGCACCTCTTTCTTGGCCTTTAAGCCTCAACAGAACCAAACCGTAGCTGTGATTCAAAGCATGTTTGATGTGTTACCCGGTGACATCACTGTTGAGGATAGTGGTTGGGATTATGTGTTCATAAGGAAGAACTGTTCTTGTGCCTCTGGCCTCAGAAAGTATGTGTCTAACACCACTTTTACTGTGAAGTCCAATAAAGGGTATGTGTATGATTTGGTTATGGATGCTTATGATGGTCTTGCTTTGCCTCCAAACACAACAAGGAGGGCTAAGAATGGTGCTGTTGTGTCTCTGAGGTTGTTCTGTGGCTGCTCTAGTGGGTTGTGGAACTATCTGATGAGTTATGTTATGAGAGATGGTGACAGTGTTGAATCATTGGCTAGTAGATTTGGGGTTAGTATGGATAGCATTGAGAGTGTGAATGGAATTGGTAATCCTGATAATGTCACTGTTGGTTCTCTTTATTATATCCCTCTTGATTCAGGTTAGTCTCTTGAATCTTTATTCAAATCCTTTCTCTGGTTTTTAAGGTGATTGTTTATTGCATATTTATGTATGTGAATATCTGTTTGAGATTGATGTTTGGTTCTGTTCAATTTTAGATGTTTTGTTCTATATTGCATTGTGCAAAGTAATAGATGGGAGTTTTATAATCCTGACTGTATTTTGAACTGTTTGATCGAATTGTAGTTCCGGGCGATCCTTATCCCATTAACAATACTCCTCCTCCTGCTCCTGTTCCTGCCCCATCAGTTGAGAATATCTCAGGTATGGATCAGCACATACCATGTCAAGGAAAATTGTTCCTTTTTTCCTTTTAACTTAAGCTAGGATTTCGCAGTTCATGTGTCATCTGTCTTGTCGATTTCGTTTGCAGGCATATTGTTTGCTCTCTTGTGCTGTTTTAGTTTAAATTGATACCAAATGCTTTCCGTTTAAGCTTCAAATTTTTAGATGCATATGCTTAGTTATAAGTCACTTTGCTTCAAATAAAATAAAACTATTTTAATGGCTTCATTGTCTAAAATCTAACATGCAGTTTAGTACTTATGAGAGATTCTACTTAAGTAGTCTTGGGTTTGGTTCTTTGGATAGAGCGGTTTTGAGTCAGTTGAGAACTGAGATACCATAAGCCTTTTGTAGAATCTTACCACAAAAACTAAATGATAAATAAAATAAGTCCAAAAAGTCTCTTGTAAGTTGTAACTAACTAATATTGGTGAGAAGAGTTTTACTTCTAATCTCCAATTTTATTTATATTGCTTGTGTTACAATATTCAGCTATTTGTGCTGTAATATAATATGCATTTCTTTCCCATAAAAAATTGTTACAGGTGATCAAGTCAGTCATAAGGCTCATGTACCCTATGGATGGATCATTGGGGGTTCAGGGGTTGGTCTTTTTATGGTGTTATTTGGAATAGTTCTCTGTGTTTCTCTGAAATCATCGAATTGTCGCTCTGAAGCCAGAAGTAATGAGAAAGACGCCGAGGGAAAGATATCTCATAAATTCCATATTCTTAGAAACCCAAGTTTCTTCTGTGGTTCTGGGAGGTAT
>JASCZI010211516.1:85822-95905 GCA_036250425.1 Stylosanthes scabra
CGAATCCAGTCATCACACGATTACTGTTCCCAAAGTTTCAAGTAACCAACCTACTAACTCAAGTTTTATATTGTACCTATGATGAAGCTCTAAGTTAACATGCACTATTATTCAACTTATAGAAACAACCCCTTAAATTTTGACTTTTCATTATTTGATGAACTTGCATTATTACATAAATTTTCAGTTTCCATCTACCTTTGAAAATGCAAGCAATCCTTTGAGCTCGGATGCATCACCATTGGTTTTTATTATAACTTGGTTCTTTTTGGTTGCAGCTCTTGACCCTGATGTGTTTGACATGGATAAGCCTGTAGTATTTACATATGAAGAGATTTTCTCCACAACCGATTGTTTCTCTGATTCAAATCTACTTGGTCATGGAACCTATGGTTCGGTTTACTATAGCCTTCTTCGTGATCAGGTTTGTGGTTGTATAAGTCAATTATAATTATAGGATGAAACTAGTACTTTTCTCATACCATATTTATATGTACTTGAATTCTTCTAGGAAGTTGCTATCAAAAGAATGACTGCTACAAAAACAAAAGAATTCATGTCGGAGATGAAAGTTCTATGCAAGGTCCATCATGCTAATCTGGTAATATTTTTTTAACCCAAGTAAGTGTATGCTTTGGTTTTGGAATCAATTTCTTGGTTTATTCCAAAAGTTTGAGTTGGATCTTTGGTTAATTTTGTCAAGGTAGAATTGATCGGCTATGCAGCTACTCAGGATGAGCTTTTCCTTGTTTATGAGTATGCTCAAAAGGGTTCACTTAGAAGTCATTTGCATGATCCTCAAAATAAGGGTAAGATTATGCATCTATGCTTTGGTGTGTGAGATTCTTTCTTCAGAGCAATTTTTGAACCTTGCTAATTACAGCAATTCTCTCTTGCATTGGAATTTTCCCAAATAGCTTAATGGGTTGAACTAATGCTATTTTTTTAATGCACTCTTTTGAGTCCTAAAATTCTCAGTTTGTCCTATTTTTCATCATGTCCTGTGACCTGTCTCTCTCATTTGATCTTTTGTGGTAATAATGTGAGTAAGTTGAAAGGGAAAGACTGAAATTCCTAGTTTGCAATTATTCAGAAAAACATGCTGCATTTTCTTAAAATTGGTACAAGATTGCCAAGTTGGCATGCTTTGTATTGTTCAAGATGGTTGTTGTGATCATATCTTTGTTTTGCCAGGTCATTCCCCACTTTCTTGGATTATGAGGGTCCAAATTGCTCTTGATGCCGCTCGGGGACTTGAATACATACATGAACACACTAAAACTCATTATGTCCACCGGGACATCAAGACGAGCAACATTTTGCTCGATGCTTCCTTTAGAGCAAAGGTACTAACCATTTTTAGACATCCTTCCATCATTTCTAAATTACTTGCATTTGTTGATAGTCTCGTATCTCTCTCTCTTTTCCTTTAGATTTCAGATTTCGGGTTAGCAAAACTTGTTGGAAAAACAGATAATGGAGAAGTTTCAACAACCAAAGTTGTTGGTACATATGGATATCTTGCACCAGAGTAAGTATTCTTCCCTAACAGTTTTTCAAATTTACACCTTCAGGGAAAGAGAACTAAAAGAAAAATATTTTCTGCAGATACTTGAGTGATGGCCTTGCAA
Organism: Stylosanthes scabra; assembly: GCA_036250425.1. NCBI lineage: Eukaryota > Viridiplantae > Streptophyta > Magnoliopsida > Fabales > Fabaceae > Stylosanthes > Stylosanthes scabra. The sequence goes on from JASCZI010211516.1 coordinate 87,454, forward strand.
CAACGAAAAGTGATGTCTATGCATTTGGTGTCGTCCTTTTTGAGATCATATCGGGGAGGGAGGCCATTATTCGAACAGAAGGAACGATGTCCAAAAATCCAGATAGGCGTTCACTGGCATCTGTAGTAAGTTCAGCTTTTAAGGCATCTTTATGTTTTGGCCTCTATTTTTGCCAAAGTTTATTAAGGCACTCATGATTATGACCTCATCATATAATCATGTATTGCATTTTATAATCAAAATTTCGCTGGAATGTACTTCATGCATTTTGATTTAAGAAGGCATGCTATCATATTTACACTGTCGCAGCGTTTCATTGGCCTTTCGTCTTAACATTGGTCAAATTGCAGATGTTGGCAGTTCTTAGGAACTCGCCGGATTCCATGAGCATGTCAAGCATGAGAGATTATATTGACCCAAATATGATGGATCTCTATCCTCATGATTGTGTATTTAAGGTAAGTTAGTTTATCCATTTATGCATATTATGATTATGGTTTAGGATATTCTGATATTTTGGCCAAATTAGCTTTAAATATTTATATTCTTATCCTTGTACTGTTTAGATTTTTTCAATCTGGTCCCTCTATTGCTTGAAATTGTACAATAGAAGGGCCTAATTACAACAATCTGCATGCATTTTTACTTTCGAGTTTAGACTCATTCTTTTCTTGTTCTTTTGGTGTGCTTGTGCGCACGCTAGATGGCCATGCTGGCGAAGCAATGTGTGGACGACGATCCGGTGTTACGTCCCGACATGAAACAAGTAGTGATATCTCTGTCACAGATTCTCCTTTCTTCAATTGAATGGGAAGCAACTCTTGCTGGAAATAGCCAAGTATTTAGTGGCCTTGTTCAGGGAAGATAGATAGTTTACAACACACCAAACATTTCTCACTATTTCACTCACCATTTCAACAGGATTTCCTATTTTTTCTTTATCCTGCCCTATACCCTCTTCTTATTTTGTTTTATTTTATTTATTTTTGGTTGATAATTATGTATCCATAGTAGATACCTACCTGTGGTTATGGACCTATAGTGGGTCAATATCTTATTTTTGGCTATGTATTTTTCATGAATGTCTTTGCTTTAAGCTATATACATATATATCTGGTTTCTGCTATGTAGAAAATTTTGGATGTAACTAAGGATATGTGATCATGATGATGTTAAGGAAGGAAAGTTGTAATTTGACATTAATCTATGTATGTTTATATTCTTTGATTCCTTGCATTCTTTCTGTTCTAATAGTGTTCACTTTGTCTTTCATTTTGTGAAGAATCTGTATAGATGAAAGTTGTCTTAGTAACTGGAAAATTTAAAGTAATGAGACTTGAATAAAGGTTGATGGGATTGTCATCATATTATTCCACAAAAATATTTGGTTGTCTAAAATACTTCATAATCCATAAAAAAAAAATTAATAATGCTATCCACATATTTTTTTATCAAATACCAGCTTTATATTCGTATAAAAATTCGACCATTATAGGCGGACCACAAAAAGGGAAGATGGTTAATGCCTCAATAACTGTATTTTATACTGGTGTTAATTTGATATACTAAAAGGGTGTGTGGATAGCGAAACTGATAATGAATAATAATGAGTGATGATTAGAATTTTTTGTTCATCTTTTTAATTTTTTTTCTAATACTTGAATATCTAAAAATTTATTTTTTTTTAAAAAAAACATATTAGAAGATGAATTAATCTATGTGTACCACTGTACACATCATTTAGCAACACAAAAAAATGTAAACATTAGCATAGAAAATTTTTTATTTCTGTGTTAATGTTTATATTTTTCCGTGTTACTAGATTGGTGTGTACAGATGTGTACAATGATACATCTAGTATTACTGTATATTAACAAATTAACAAATTTCTTTATTTGTTATTATATGTTTTTTAGTATTCATAAAATAGAAACTGATATGCAGTTAACTTATAGTTTAAAATTGTTAGATGATAATAAATAAATAAATAACAACAAAGTCTTGTCCACTCATATGGGGTCGACTATATGGATCAAACGACGACATTCATGTATTATGTCTACAGAGAAATCGTTTACATGTAGATTTCATTTGACCACTCTATGGATGGTCTTTTTAGATCTTTCTCTCTCACCTTTCATTTCATCAACGTGAGTGCTCTTTTCATATGTTTAAACCACTTGAGATGAGATTCTATCATTTTTTTTTTAATAATAGGTGTTATTCTATCAGTCCCTTGTATTTTCGTTTCTTATTCAATCAAATTACGTATGACCACTCATTTATCTTAACATTTTTATCTCTGTCACACTTAACTTATGTTCATGCTCACCTTTGATCATCTAACATTCTGTATCATAAAGCACACCCGGTATGATAACAGTGTGAACCTAAACCCTAAATCCTAAATCATAAAATTTGTCTTTAAATTTTAAATATGTTTTTTTGTTACACATAAAAAAAACTATTAAATAATAATTTAATTAAATATATTAAATCATATAATAATTTTTAACAAGTAATTTCACCTGAAATCAACGGTACAGAGGACAGGATAACAAGTAATTGTATTTACGCAAGTATTCTACGGTGTAGATGGAAGATTCCATCTACACATGTAGATAACAGGTGTGGAGGAGGCATTGGTTAATTGTAGAGTGTTGCAGGATGGATGGGGTTGAAGTACCGTAACGTCGAAAACGGAAGGTGATTGATTAAAGGCTAATACAATTGAAAAGGGTTGAAGTTAGTTAGCTGGGCTAATTAAGAAAGGGAAGCGGCCCTTTTTTTATATTGGACGTGTGGTAAATGCTAGTTTGTGCAGCCAAAAATGTTCTTGCGGGTTGGGTCTTGTGTTGGGTGGTTGTTGACCCAACAATCATTATAACATGATTAAAATCATCATGTTATAAAAAATCCAGAAAAACATGGCAAGAAAAAATTCAGAAAAGAATAATCCTATTAGCAACCATGCTGTTTTATGACATAATGGGAAAAAAAATGAAATAAGGCTGATGAGAAGGGGGGGGTTAGACATAATTCCGATGAGAATAATTGTGTTATTATTTTTCTGCTTAAATAAAAAGGATAGAATAAGTTCTTAAATTATGAGGATATTTGTTGAATTGATTAAGGAATTTGATGATATTAAATTTGTAAAATTTAGATAATAAATTGGATGTGAATCTGATTATGCATTGAACAAGAATGTTGCAGAATAGAATGAGAAATATCACAAAATATAACAATAAACATAGTTGGAAAACTTAATTAAGTATGCGGAAAAAGCAGATTAATTTAGTACTAGGCATTGAAAAAATAGATTAATTATTAATTTAAAACCTAATGGGGGGTGTTCCTGTAACTTCATGAAGATTCAGCATATACCCTGAAAATCGATTTTGAGACGTCATTTTGAGTTATTATTTTAAATTTCGAGATCTAAATTAAATCACTATAAATTTCATAAGCCATTTTGAATTAAAATTAAAAATTTACAGGTCAAATTGATGAGTTTCATCTCGTTAAATAGACTCTACAATTTAAAAGTAATGAAATTATTTTTACTTATAGATGCCTTTGATTTTATATGTTTATATATTTCAAATTTAATATCTGAATAAAACAATGAATTAATTTTATGGGTATTATCCTATATATTAATCCTAAATTAAATCATAAGTATTATAATATAATTAGAGAGTGAATATAGTTACGAATAGAAGATAATATATCTGTAAAAAAAAATATATTTTAATTTTTTAAATAGTGGACTGTGTGTTTTCTGCCTTTGTTCTAATTTTTTTTTATAATTCTCTAATTTTTTTTATCAAAAATATATTAGGGAAGATGTTCAAACTCGATACCTCTATTAGGGAAGGGAGATAAATGTCATTTGAACTACACCTCATTGACCTTTAATTTTATTATTATTATTATTATTATTATTATTATTATTATATCCAATTAGTTTTTTTTTGTAAGTTTAACCATACTTAACCATTATTTAAGATGATTAGTTTGTTTAAAAATATATATAATTCGACTTTTGTATATATTATTAACTCTTAAGTGATGATAAAAAAATATATATATAGTTACATGTCTGAATATTGTTACTAACTTTTTGGAATTGATTTTACTAACATCCAGCAAAATTTATTTCCAACTTTTACTTTGTTTTTTTCTTGCCGTGAACATATTTGAGAATCACACATGAAATTATTGGACCCGAAGGAAAGGAGGAGATGCCCCTCAATTGGGTTTACACTCACACACCTAACTCAAACATATTTCACCAGCTCCATAAAAAAGCCCAGCTATATGTGTAACCTGCCAAAAACAACCCGCACCAACCAACAAGGCCTCACACAAAAATTTATAAACTCTAACGTTCCTTAATCACACTGTAAGACACCTATCCTCCCCGTAATCCAGCCTTGATGCAAATCCTTCCTCCAAGTGGGCCCCAACATGCAGCCAATCAGTCTCCAACACCTATTGTCTACATGTGTAGATGCAAACTTTCCATCTACACGTTAGACTTCACCTTGCAACATTTCTTGGACCTACTAACCTTTTTTTTACTCCAATAATGAAAATGAGTGAGGGCAAAATAGTAAAAAGGGGAGGGGAAATGAAATGAGTGTTTGTGAATTGAAACCCGCGTTGGCCGTTGGAGAAGGTAGACACCCTGAAATTCAAAAACAGAGAGATTCAGAGAACGAAACCAAGAACATCATCGCTTTCCACTGAAACTGAGAGAGAATCATGAAGCCCAGGAATCCTCTCACTGATTTATCTAACAATAATAATCTCACTGCAGCAACTACTACTTCCTCAAAATCAAAATCCTTCAGTCACAAGAACACGAACATGAAGAAGAAGAAGAAGATGGAATCCGAGAATGCGAATGGTGGTGGTGAATCGTTGAAGGACGAACAGGACAACGCCCTCGATCACTTGCTTCTCATTCAGTCCAATCTCTCTTCAATTCTCCATCAGGTAATTCAATTCATTTCCAAACCCTATCATTTCACAACTAGCTTTAACAAATTCTAGAGTTTACTGAATCACTCTTAATTAGTTTGACTTGAATCGCTTCATTCTTGTAATATGCTAAGGTTGGATTCTTCGAATCATAAGCAAGCTCGTTCCTTTTCCAGTGGTTTTGACTTTTGAAACCTGAGCCCTAGGGATGTTAATTGATGTTAATTTTCGCTATTCACAAAACTCTAACCCTATATTTGGTCAGAAATAAGTATGGAACCGTATGATTAGGTCTAGTAGTAACTTCCCGAGGAGTTTCAAAGCTGACTTTCGTTTTTGCTGCTCAATTTGATAGGAACACAGTTCTTCTATCCAAGTGGTTTATTTATTTAATTACAATTTGGTATCTTTTGCTTGGTTACAGTAAAACAACACATGAATCAATGGATTGGTTTTGGATTGGCAGGTTGATGAGCTTGTTGTTCAAGCATTTAAAGTCAAGAATGTAAGCAATGAGGGGAGAAAAGAAATCAAGTCTTTCTCTGATTTCTTGTCTGATATGCATTCATCTTTGAAGGTCAAACCTCTATCTTCTGTTGCACTTTATAGTTATACTCTTGTTTCTATTCAGATTTCAAAACTGAATGCTAGGGGTGCATTGTTTCCAAATGCAGCCTTGGGTGACTAGGTTTCAAAATGATAGCGATGAGAGCAATGTCAGTGACAGTCTTGAAGAGCCCACAATGGACTCTCTGATCTCTCCTTCTCCCCTTGTTTCATGGCATGCCAACTGTACTATTCAAAGAGGTAGACAAATGTTCATGCTCACACCCCTTCCAATATCAAAGAAATTATCAACCAAATTCCGGGAACCATCAAAATCGGAGTTCAATAAATTGGCGTCCACCAGTGATGTTGGGACATCAACCTTTTTCACCTTGTCTAGAAATATGAATGATTTGCTAGACAGTGTTGTAGTGAAGCCAACTCCAGCTAAGCCTTGCCCTTCACTTGCAAACAAAGAAGCAAACATTCAGGAGCCCAAAAGGGACAACTCCATACTTGTTATGATGACTCCACGTTTCAAAATGTCGCCTCCAAAATCTTGTGTCTTGCTTGAACCAATATCTGAAATCCATCATCTTGGAGACATAAAGTCTCGCAAGTCCACTCCATTTCCTATTGGGATTCATTACAGTGATTCAGAGGATTCTGAGTCTCCTAGTAGTGGTAATGATAATGATGCTTCGCAGGTTTTGGCATTAAAATCTAAAGAGCTCAAAGAAACACAAAAGATTCCTAAGCCAGAAGTTGGAAAGAGAACAATAGAAGCATCACCATGTTGGCTTACTTCACCCCCAAAATCCTGTGTTTTGCTGGAGCCACATGATGAGAAATCAATGGACATGGAGAATGCTGAGAATGACTCATCTATTCAGATATCTGACTCAGTTCTTAGCCATCAAATAAGCAAATTGAAAGATGAGGCACGTATGGAGAAAACTCCGATGTGGTGCGAGCCTCAAAGCACTTTCCGAACAGGTAAACGTGCTGGTGAAAATACTTTGAAGAAGGAGCTATGGACTAAGTTTGAGGCAGCATCAAGTTACGGATTTCAACCCAAGTTGCCGACAGTTGAAAAGGAAACACCGAAAGGGTTTCTTGACCTGCTGGAAGAAGCTTCTTGTGATGAAAAATTTTGATATGTAGTTGCTGGTTTATATTAGAGACTGAGTGGATACTGTCCATGTCATGTAATGGGACGAAAGCAAAATGTATACTTGGGTTGGGGGGAATGCTTGCTAAAAACGTGCATTGGCTTCTAATGTTGTATCTTTTGTATTATCTTCTGGCTCACCCCCTCCCTCTTCTTTCTTCTTTTATAGGTATTATGCTGTGAGCCTGTGAGACAGAGTAATGACTCATGAGTTCAAATTCAACAAACAATCCTAAGGCTATTTTTAAGAATAAGGCAGTATCCACACCTCTATGACAGTGAAATGTGAAATCTATAAAACTGTCTATCAGAAATTCAGAAATATAATACCCTATTATAACTTTGGTAAAATGATCATATTGAAACCCGCCATTATACTTGTCAGTGAGATTTCATATGGCAAAAAGTCAAAAACCATCCATCCATTCAAGTTATTTATACATGATTAGCAAAGTTGTTATGACTTGAGATCATCCAATGTACTTAACGTAATTACTGATTTGGGTGTCAAATTAATAGGAGCAAAAACTACTAAAGCTTGAGTTAGAATCAAAATGGTACAACAATATTTGAAATAATAAATGCCAAAAGAACATATTCATTGGCAAAGCAAAAGCTGTTCACCAAGTGAAACGAGAACTCAGAGCAATGATAGGATTCATGAAGGATAAATTTTTGTGAATGCCTTTTTCTCTTCTTTTTTTTTCCTTTTTTTTTTATTTTTACATATAATTGTTCCTCAACAATTTCTGTTTTTTGTCGTATTGAAATGAAATTCTATATTGGTTTTAAAAGCTTCCTACAATCTGAAAGTATATCCATTGAATTGGGTTAAAAAGGAACATGAAAAAAAAAATGGGGTTTGTCATTGGTTTCCCTTCAGTGAATCAGCAAGACTTCTACAAACTCGGCCATCGGTGCAATCCGCCACCAACCAACCACTACTTTGATGTGCAAAATTGCATCAAGACATTAGCATTTGCATATAAGAAATTAATCAGACATGTCATCTTCTGCTCCACTAGATTGATAGTTGTGTCGATGATGCTGTTCGAGATCATCATCCATTTCTAGACCCCTTCTCTTTGAAGTACTGGCTTTCGAACTTGTATAAACCTTCAAAGCATCATGATACATAGGAAATTATTTTACATATTACAATTAATGCAATGATAAGCTTAAAGAAAAATTCAGTGTCATACCGCAGAATCCTTCCGCTCGATGGCTGCAACACTTGACCTGCGCCGTACGGTCACTTTTGCAGGTGCTGGAAATTGCTCAACCTCGTCACTTGATCTTCCCTCTTTAGCCCTCTTTTTTCTTAAAACAAGTTTTGTTGGAAGAGGCTGCATATGAAATTTAATATACAATTAACACATTTAAACATAGAGTAACCAGGCATATTATTAGTTGAGAAAGGGATATTGGTTCCGTAAAATACCAGATACCGTGCTTCGGACTCATCAAATGCAACTAAGAAAGTTGTAGGGTCATCTGCATCATCTCCCCGAACCTATTGAGACCAAAAAAGAAAAATGGCAGCATAGTTTAAAATCAAGTTTTTTTAACAAAGGGAGTTAATCATTTTAAATTAGCCATATAAATTTAAAACCAAATCATGAAGTAATTTCACGTTTAACTATGAAAATCTTGCCACATACATCCCAGTGATACTCGCGAACCCAAGAATATGAGACATCTTCACTTTCATCATATATATCCTTTGACAACTGCCATCACAAAGTT
>JASCZI010211516.1:100122-118508 GCA_036250425.1 Stylosanthes scabra
AACAAATAACAAGAAAAGGAAAATCTTTAAAAAGGTTTAAATCTTCCATTTGAATACGTTTTTAATATATCAAAGATTATGTTATTTAGACACAAAAATCGAACCAATAAAATATAAAATATATATTAAAAAATGATAAAATTATAATATATTTATGTATAATTAAACATTTGTAATTTAATTACTTTTTTGTTTCATACAACTTGTCTTAATAAATACTTGTGGAATATTTTTAAATAAATAATATTAATATGTTATTTATCAATATATTTATTTGTGAGAGAAATTAGTTTTTGTACATTATTGAGTAGATACTTGTTTGAGATGTGTAATAATTAATAAATAATAACACACAAAGACATAATCTTTTTTTGAAATACATAAATTAGTAAATAACATATTAGTTTGGGCTTAGTCACTTGGGCTAAAATTTCTCACTACCAAAAATATGTAGAAATTCAAATCACTATTCTCATTGGACCATAATCATATAATGATAATCAGACCACTAATTATAATGGGCTTTATTCATGGGCTTACCGTAAAATTTTTATTTTGCAATTCCGCCCTCATATTTTAGTAAAATACAAAAAAAAGTAATATTTATGCATCTCACAATATTATCCCCTATATTTTAAAAATTCAGCCTTTAATTTTGCTTCCAGGAAATAAAAGAAAGAAATATCACTTTGAAAAGTATTAAGATTAAGATGACATTAGCATATTTTGCAGGCTGGAATAATATTACATTATAATACTATGTATATATATAGAGTATGGTACATATATGGTATAGTATAAAGTACAAGAACAAGATTCCTACAACATTCTAAAACAAAACTGATATTTGGAAAACCAAATATCTAAAGGGACCAACATCACTCTCCTAATCTTAGCTTCTTGGTGAATGTTTTTTTTTTCCCCATGTTACAAAATTCACCAATTACATTAGCCCTATCATCTGCCATTTTTCTAGGTGAATTTTTCTTTTTTATTTAAATATATTATGTGCATATAAAAAATCAGCCTTCATATATTTATATATATTTACATATATTATTTTATATAAATGACTGATTTTTAATATACACGTGATATATTATTTTATTTTGGGCGACATGCTGTCTCCATGGGTCCAGTTTGTCTAGCCAACTGCAAAAAAAAAAATAAATAAATAACAACATGATATCATGGGCAATACATTATTTTAGCTCATATTTTATTTAATTTTTTCTAGCATTGAATTGGATAATGAATAAAAATATGAGTTACAAGTTATTTTTTATATTAATATCATATGACATTTACATATATATATAACCCCTCTTAAATATATATACTAACCTGAAAATAAGCCTCAAGCTTCTTTCTAAGTGAAGCATATTCTTTCTTCAATTGTTGGAAGGTCTTCATGCATCTGAATATTCACAAAATATATAACATTACTATTATTATTACCTGGGATAATTTACAAATTAGGTAAGTGGAAAATAAAATACCATATCTTGTATATAATATTAATAAATTTTATACATAAGCAATAATGAAATTTTAATTAATTTTTTAACAAAAGGTATATTTATTATGTGAAAGATGCATTACCCTTCAGCATTTCCTGTCCTACAATATTCCCTAAAGAGAGTGCACTCTGCTTTCACCTTTTTGGCTCCGATGCTACAAACCATAAAAAAAAAGAATTAGTCTAATTAATAATATGATTAAGATTCTTTAATTTGTTGTGTGATAAAGGCAATACAACAGTATGTACTTGATGATACTTTTTAATATTAATCCACTTAATTTATTATAATAATTAACTATCTAAAAAAGATAAATGTATCTCTTGTCACCATTTAAAAAAAAAATCACCTGTTCTTGACATAATTATTATGATATGTTTTATTATCACTTTATTATTATAATTAGTTAAATAATTACCTTGAACTGCTTCCTTTGAACTGATGCATAAGTGTGTCAAGCTTGTTGAAATCCAGAGGGTGTCTCTCCTTCCTAATAATAATAATAATATAATCACAATAATATTTTATACTCTTTTTCTTAAAGATAATTAAGAAAGTGTTAATAGAAAATTAATTAATATTATTAATTAATTAACTTACAGTGCTTGCTCAATGCTTGAGATTAGGCGAGATGAATCACGATAATAAAGTGTCACAATCTCCTCAACAAAGTTTGGATTAGCATCATCTGATAACTCTTCCAATTGGATAAATTGTTCATCCAATAATCCCTATATATATACACAAAATTAATCCAATTTCAAAATTATTCAACCTTCTTCAACTCAAACTAATAACAGCACAATATATTATTATACATTGTTATGCCAACCTTGTTTGTCACAAATTGCAATCAAATCATACTTCAACAATTCCTTATTATTACCTCAAATTGTAATGCACTACATATTGATGTATTTCTTTTATCATTTATAATTATAGAAATAGTGGATTTGAAAATTAATTACTTTTGATAATGTGATAACGTCTGATTGGATGTATATATAAACTCTTTTACACTGCATCAAAATTAAATTTATATTTATCCAATCTCTGTTTTTTTTAATCGTTTATTCAAACTCTTTACTTCAAAAGGGAGATTAGAGTACATCAAAACGGAACATAAAACAACACAACACTCCAATCTCTGCTACAATAAGATCATCTTGTTTTTGTTATGTGGGATCAAATAACATGAATTAGAAGACAATGTTGTTGTGTGTTGTCATAAATTATGGAAGACAAGAAGATGAGCATGTAAATGTTAGAGAAGATGAAGGAATTTATTAAGAACCTGATCAAAGAGGGATTGTTTCATGGCAGCAACTTGCCTCCTTGGTTGGCTTCTCTCCATTGCAGGAACAATTGGGACTTGAATAATGAAGACTATAATTGAAGGGCTAGGTATAAGAATGAATGATATGATATGATATGGAAGATGTGAAGGGGTTTTTATAGCAGAGGAAAAGATCATATAACACTCATGTGTCATGTGTGATGTGTCTAACAAAGAACTAATTTAAGAGAGAGAGAGAGAGGGGGGGAAAAGAGACAAAAAGATTCACTTCTTTTTAAATATTTTTATTTTCTTTAACTTTTTTTTTTTTTTTTCATGATTGAGGGGTGGGGCTGCTTATTAGAATGGGAATTGGAATGTTTATTTCATGCATTCTGTTTAGGATATTTGAGAATTGATGAGAATGCCCACTTCATTATATTATTATGGGTAGAGTAAATTAAAAATTAATCATTAAGTAATTATTACATATATTAAAATATGTATTTTGGTATTTAAAATTTTATAATTTTTGTAATTATATTACTATAAACAAATTTGATTATTCTATTATGGCAGATTTAATTATTGGGTAGCTGATGATATATTTAGTTAAAAATATGTGTAAATTAATACATATTAGTAACTATTATACAAATATATAATAGCTCATTAGTAACTATTATTAGTATACATGTAGTATTTTTCTATGTAATTATGTTAGTAATTACATGTTTAATCTAAATATACTTTAGTAGTTTAGATTACACTGTTCATGTCATTTCTTTTTTCTTTTTTCATTTTAAGCATACACATACATTGAATTTTAGAAAAAAAAAAGTGATGTTAGTTAAAATAAAATAAAATCATAATTTCTATAAAAATGCGTTGTGAAATTTAAGCTCGTGATTTGATATGCACTATTTATCGGGATGTATATAAGATAAGACATTTACCATTAAATAAAACTTATGAGAAACATATTTACCATTAAATAAAACTTATGAGAAACATATCAAGTGTTTCATAGTATTAGATATTTTAGTATTTTTAGTTGTTTATATTAATAATAAAATATTTTATTATTAAAATTAATTTAAAATAAATAATTAAAAATATTAAAATACTTGAAATATAAAACACTAGGTATCTTTCCAAATTTATGACTATTGACAATATTTTATCAAAGCAGTTGTATTTCATTTCATTTCAGTGAATAGAAAAAATGAATATATATGAGTTGGGTCCAATTTAGACAATCAAAAGAAAGAGAAAGTGAGATTTTCACAGGAATTAAAATATAAATATCAAATAAACTTAGAGAGAAAAATACTAAAAAACAAAGAAAGATGATATCTTTGAAATTGAACGTTGATCTCAATGACGGAGGCAAAAATTATTTGGAAAAGATGCGGCTTCGAAGATATGTTGGCGCAGTGGATACCATCGTGGATATTTTTTCCTGTAGACCTTAATACCCATAAGATTATGTAGAAACCACAAGATTTCAATTTAAATTCCACCATTCGAGATTGACTGTTGGTTTCACAGATAAAACCATTCTCGGGAGAGTAGGATGTACAAATCTCTTTCAGTTTATGAAAAGTCAGGATCTCTCCAAACCCTAACGATTTCTGCAAAATACTCTTATATAATTAAAGATAAAAACCATTTGATTGGCTCCAAATTATCTTGAAACCAGTCTCCATGGTACGAGATGCAAAGAATCTTCTAATAAGTCTATTCAACACAAATATTCAATCCTTCTCTAATATCTTTTGAGTACTTCAAATGAACAAGAGAAATTCGAACACCAAAAAAATCCTATTATGGCACAAGAGAAAATTCTAATAGGGCACAAGAAAAAACTCTAGCAGAACACTAGAGCACAAGAGAAAATCCTAATAGGGCACAAAAAAAAACTCTAACAGAACACTAGAGCACAAGAGAAAATCCTAATAGGGCACAAAAGAAAACTCTAACAGAACACTAGAGCACAAGAGAAACCTAATAGGGCACACTCTTGGGAGCCAATATTAGGGAGACAATAAGGAGCCAATATCATTTTTTCTTTTTTTTCTCTCCTCTTTTATCACCTACTATTTTCCTAATTATACTCATTGACTTCCTATTGGTCGCCTAACGTTGGTTCCCTAGCATTGCTCAAAAAGAAAAAAGACTAGAGAGCCAACATATTATGACCAATAAGGAACCAATATGAGTTACATATAAATTTTGGATGATAACTTAATCATTAATATATGAATTACGGATGATAACTCATAAATTTTGGATGATAACTTAATTATTGATTCCTAATGTTGTTTCTCTAGCATTGTTCTATTGAAAATTAAAGAAACCTAGCTAGTAATACGCTAAGTCGACACTTTCACTAGCTAGGTTGAATGGCAATCAAAGTTTATCTGATTATTGTTTCTAAATATTCAAACTTGAATCAAGAAAGCTATACCAATCCACTTTAATTTTTGTGAAGTGCATAACTGCCTAACCCAAAATTCTGATATGCATCTACTTAATTCAATTTTTACAGCTGCGTGAAAAGCACACCATCTCTAAAAAATAAAAAAGTCTACTCTAACTCTTTGTTTAATTTTATTGAACTCATAATAATTATACTGGCCATGGACCTCAATTCTCTTAAAATATATAAATGCAGCAGTACTTAAAAAAAATATTATAATAGCTTTTGGTACTGAAATTCTTTAATTTAGAGAATATACTTAGAAAAATATCCAAATTAATTTAATGAACCAAATAAATTCTAAATATTTTTTTTTATCTTGAGATGCTGCGTATTTAAATTATAAAACTAAAGGGAAAAAAGTAAAAAAAAAAACTGTCAAGTTTAAAATAAAAATGATTTTAAATTTAAACTAAAGCTCAATTCGACTTGAGTATAAAAAAATAAAAATAATTAAATAATAATATTAAATAACTAACTTTTTTTTTCAGCCGACATCAACTAAATTTTCTTTTAAAATAATTATTTTATTTATCTTAAATTTTAGACTTAAATAATAAGTCTTTAACCCTAAATTCTAAATTATAAATCTAAACTCTAAAATTTGCTAATTAAAAGTTAATCACATGTTCTTTCTTCTTATTAAACATACAAAATTCAATAATTATCTAATTTATGTAAGAACTTTTCTTAGTTACTGTCCAGAAAATAATAAAAGAAAAATATCGTTTGGTAATAAAATAAAGTAAAAGAAAATTAGTTTAATTACTTCTCAGCAAAAATTAGTTTAATTACTTAATTAGCACCAGCGGCAAGATTAGTGGCAGTACGGAACTTTGTGGTGCCATGATTTGGGTATCACACATAGAGAACATTAATCGGCCGTCTTTTATGGTGAAAATATAAGTTGGTCTATGATGAACAAAATAATTATCTATCACATAAAAAATGTAATATTTTATTGGGAATGAAAAATTAATGATAAAGATTAAATATGAGTCATACATTTAAAATATTTTATCCAGATCCATCATGAACCAGGTCCATTAATCAATATCGTAATAACTAAAAGCTTCTACCAGATGAAAATAAAAATAAAAAAACTTATGTAATGAGTTAAATTTGTTTATGAAATTCTTCTTGCAGTAACAAGGTTCATGAAGTGAGAAACTAATTACTTAATCACTTTTAAATTAAGATAATAAAATTTATCATGTATAATAAAAATTATAACTTTAAGGATAATTAACTTTTTTCTTTATTACTTTATCGATATTATTACTTTTAATTAAAAGATTTTTTCACAAATTTGAAGATAAATCATATTGAATTCTCAGTTTATTGTTTGAATTAAACTTTAAAAAAAAAATTTAACTTGTAATACTATATTCTTAATGGTATCTATCACTTAAAAAATTGATGATTTAGTCACACGTGTATATAGTATCTCAGATCTCACACTAATATTTAATTAGATAATAGTGTTAATCATATTAAAACTCTTCAAAAAAAAAAAGCATCAATGTACAATAATTAAACTTAATATTCAACACCCATAATAATTAACAATTTAACAATGTCATTATCAATATAATTTATAATGTCATCATTAATTATGCCGCAAACAAGAGCAAATGCAAAGTGTCTGAAAATGAGATAAGAGAACAAAGTTATGGATGTAAAAAGAAGAATAATTACAAGTTCTATATCCTTTTTATTTTTTTCCTTCAAATAAAAGGAGACGTATACCAAATTAGCATATGCCCTTTCCTCTCAAATCATCTTAGTTTATTGCAGCAAATAGAAATAATTAAATTAAATTAATAAAAAGTTCCAAAAATTGTAATGGCATCTCATGCATTTATGGGACAAAGAATTTATCCTGAAAAGAGATCAGAAAGTTTGCTTACGGCCACTAAAGCACATAATAGAACCATTAAATCTAAAATCAGAAATTCTCTTGTTCTTTAACTTGTTGCTATTTTAAATATGTCGTATATATAATATTAGATGTGTCATTATATATACCTATACATATCATTTAGCAACACGGAAAAACATAAATATTAGCATAAAAATAATTTTTTTTTCTAATATTTACATTTTTCTGTATTGCTAAATAGTGTGTATAAATATATACAATGATACACATAAATTAATTCTATTTTTTATATACTCTTAGGTTAAAGCAATTTTATGTGCCTATCAAATCTTATAGTATTAACGTGGCAAAATTAAAAATACACCAATTCTATGAAACTAATGTTAGGAAGTCTTATGGAGTCAATAATTAAGTTACTATTTAAAATTGAAAAAATTTATCATTTAAAATTAAAAAATATTAATAATAATAGATAAAAAATGTGCCCGTTAGGGTTTTAACTGTGCTCTGCTAGGATTTTGAGAAGAAATCCTTATTTTCACAATACCAATAGTGATAATCAGATCTCTCAATTTTCTCAATTTTCAATGGCAGCCTCTGCTGCTACTCATAATTCTCAACCTGCATGTGCTACTTCGTCTGATGAAAAAGCCATTATTGTGTTGGATCACGAAGACATCCGTGTTGGAATTAACAGATGTTCCACAAGTTTGTTTGGAAGGATCTTAGCTGATCAATCTTTCTCTGATGGCACCATTGAGACGGCTTTATCATCAATTTGGAGACAACCCGATGGCTTCAAAGTCGTTGATCATGGTGGAAATATTTTCCAATTTTTCTTTAAGGAAGAAACTGATGTTATCCGGATTGAAAGAGGTGATCCATGGGTATTTAAGAACTATCTGCTGAGTCTCAAGCATTGGGAGGAAGATAGACCGATTGAAGATGCTGATTTCATTCGTGTTTCTATCTGGATACAACTATGGGGACTGCCTGAACACTACAAAACCAAAGAGCTTGGTGAAAAGTTAGGCTCTTCTTTTGGTGAAGTTTTTGATGTTGATATTTTTCAGGTGCGGGGTAAGGAAAACAGCATTGTGAAAGTCAAAGTGAATTTAGATGTTACCAAGCCTCTGCGTCGAATTCTGAAAATTGTTGGCCCCAACAATAGAGTGCTTGAAGTGTCCCTGAAATATGAAAAGATAGGAAGCTTTTGTTATTACTGTGGTCATCTCGGCCATGAAATTAAAAATTGCAACATACAGATTATTCATTCAACCAATGGAGAATCTACAGAGGAGAAATGGGGTGAATGGCTTCGTTCAGATCAGGGAGGAAGAAGAGAATCTGCATCAAAGGAAAACAATAATCCTAACTCACAATCAGTTGCCTCTGCTCAGCAGCTCAAATCAAAAAAGCCTATTCCTGTGAATTTGATAAAGAGCTTAGCTAGTCTTTCGGTTCAGTCTCAGCCAACTACCAGAAAGGGGGATGATGAAGAGATATCTAGCAAATCATGTTCCTCTAATAAGAATTATGGCGCCAATCCTAAAGCTCTAATTTCTGTCGTTGATCCACCAAAGGCAGCATTGGCAGATAGGTCTTCTACGAAAATGCCTTTCACCTTTTCATCTACTGAAGGTCCTATTCAGAATTCATGAAGAAGCTTAGTCTTAACAACAAGCAAGGAGGAAAATCATTAAAGTCACAGGAACTAAGAGGGGTTCTCAAAGTAGTAAAGAAAAGAATTCTCAGAAAAGAAGATGCTCTGATGATCACATTTCTGCTGAAGAGGGAGATGGTGCCACCCCAGAATGGGCACCCAAGGATCCATGAATATGTTGATGTGGAATTGTTGGGGTATGGGGAATCCCCTAACAATTCACAACATGCAAGGGATTGTTAAATCCTATTCTCCTGAAGTAATGATTTTATGTGAAACCAAGAACGTTACTTCATTTGTGACTGCTCAATGCACGAAAGTTGGTTTCAACAAGGTTTTTTGTGTGGCTCCTCGTGGTACGGCGGGAGGTTTGGTATTAGTTTGGAAGGACACTGCAGATGTCACTATCCTTAAATTAGCAGAGTACTTTATTCTTTTTGATTGGTTGGACCCTACTACTCAAAAGAAATGGAAGATTGCTGCCATCTACTTAAACACGAATGATAATAACAGAGCTATCCAGTTTTAGAGCATCTTAACACTGAGAGAGAGTAATGACTCCCACTTCTTGGTCATTGGGGATTTTAATGCCATTTCAGCCACTCATGAAAAGGAAGGGGGACGAATGAAGTCACAGTCTTCAATGGATGCCTTTAACAATTTCATCAACGATGGAGAATTGGTGGATTTGGATTTTCAGGGCGATAAGTTCACATGGTGCAACAGGCAGTTTAATGGTAATTTAATTCGAGAAAGGCTAGATAGATGTTTCTCCTCTACTGCATTCAGGTCTGACTATCCTCGTGCTGCTGTCATTCATTTAGAAGATCTGGGATCTGATCATAGACCTATTCTCTTGGTTGCTGAGAAACTCAATTATAAACCCAAGAGAATGTTTAGATTTCAAGAAAGATGGTGTGAAAACGAGGAGGTTCTGAAGATCATTAAAGATGGGTGGCAAACTCGCTGTGTTGGCTCTCCTATGTTCAAACTCTCTAGCAAACTCAAACGCTGTAGACATCTACTTGTTGAGTAGCAGAAAACAGGATCCTCAAATTCACAGAGAATCATTCAGAAATTGAAGGATGATCTGGAATTAGAAAAGAGAAAGGGTGCAGCAGCTAATAGAGTCCGAATTCTACAGCTGGAAGATGAATTGATGGAAGCTTTTACTAATGAAGAACAATATTGGAAAGAAAAGGCTCGCATTCAATGGATGAAGCATGGCAATCAAAACACAAAATATTTCCACTCGAAGTTCCAAATCTGAAACAGAAAGAATAGAATTTTCAGGCTTATTGATGATGGGCTCCTATCATTCTGATCCTAATGGCATTGCTCAGATTGTTGTCTCTTACTTTGAAAACTTATTTCAAACAACTAATCCTAGATCTGCAGTTGACAAGATTGAAAGTTTATCTCACATAATTGATGATGATATGAATTGCAGATTAACTAAGCCTATTTCTGAGGAGGAAATCAAGAAAGCTTCATTCTCTATCAACCCATATTCTGCCCCAGGTGATGATGGATTTACAGCGAAGTTTTTCCAATTCTATTGGGAGATAATTAAACCTGATCTTGTTTTGGCAGTGGTTAGTTTCTTCGCAGGAGGGAGAATGCTCAGAGCTTTTAATCATACCCAAATCTGTTTGATTCCTAAAGTTCAGAATTCAGAATCTATGACTCACATCCGTCCTATCAGTTTGAGCTCTGTATTCTACAAGGTAATTTCTAAAATTCTAGTTCATCGAATGCAAGGAATTTTAGATAAAATTATCTGTGAGAGTCAAAGTGCTTTTATCAAAGGTAGATTGAGTTAGTGATGAGGACACATGAGTTGATGCACTTTTTGAAGCACAAAGGATTTGGTCAACAGGAATTGGCTCTTAAATTGGATATGAGCAAAGCCTATGATCGGGTTGAGTGGAACTTTGTTTGGGAGATTCTAGCTAAAATGGGCTTTTGTAGTAAGTGGATCTCTTGGCTGAAGGAATGTGTTCAAACTGTTTCCTATTCGGTTCTGTTCAACGGCCAACCATTTGGTTATTTTAGACCATCACGAGGATTACGTCAGGGTGACCCCCCTTTCCCCTTTCCTCTTTCTAATTTGTGCTGAGGGTCTCTCCTATTTACTTAATAAAGCTGAATTGAACCGTGATTTCTCAGGGATAAGACTCTCTCCTAGATGCCCAATCATTAATCATCTCCTATTTGCTGATGATTCTCTTTTGTTCTGTAAAGCTAATCCACAGGAATGTCAGAAGCTGATTGATATGCTTAATACCTATAGTGAGATTAGTGGCCAAGTTATTAATCTTGACAAATCCTCTCTCTTTTTCAGCAAGAATACTTCCCCACAGACTCGACAATCTCTCTCTTAACTACTGCATATTCCTCACATTGGAAACCAAAATAAATACCTCGGTCTTCCGGCAGTAATTCAGAGGTCAAAAAGACAGACCTTCAACTACATTAAAGATGCAATGGGTAAGAAATTGCAGAATTGGAAAAGGTCTCTTTTATCAACTAGTGGCAGAGAAGTTCTCATCAAAGCAGTGGCTACTATTGTCCCTCTCTATTCTCTTGCTTGTTTTAAACCGCCTGAGTCGCTTTTGAATGAAATTCAGCAACAAATGATGAGGTTTTGGTGGGGTCAAAGAGGAAACGAGAGAAGACTACAATGGGTTGGCTGGGATGTTGTTTGCCGTGATAAGAAGCAAGGTGGCATAGGTTTTAAGGATTTAAAGGCTTTCAATTTAGCCATGTTGGCTAAACAAGGCTGGAGAATCCTTTCTAAACCTAATTCTTTGTTAAGCAAGATTTATAAAGGCAGGTATTTTCATAATACTGAATTTATGATGGCTCAGATTGGCTCCAACCTGTCATGGGCATGGAGAAGTTTACTAGATGGTAGAAAAGTACTAGAGAAGGGTTTAATCTAGAGAGTTGGAAGGGGCACTAGAATTCGTATCTATCAGGATAATTGGGTTCCTAATTTCAAACCTGTTGCTCAATTTCAACAACCATAGACAGAGGCTAATCTACGTTGGGTTAATCAACTACTTCTACCAAACAGACAGTGGAATGCAGCACTCATCACTCAAACATTCAACACAGATATTGGCACAGCAATTTTGAACATTCCAATTGCAGAACAAGGATCAGATGTGCTAACCTGGTCTCCAGAACGCCGTGGTGCATATTCTGTTAGCTCTGGATATCGTATAGCTTTCAACTTTTTTCATCCCCCTTCAGAGTTCTTGCCGGAACAGTGCAGATTGAAGAAATTGTGGAGCTCCCTTTGGAATCTTCCCTGCCCTGCAAAGATTAAACTTTTCTTATGGAAGGCTTTTCACAATGGATTACCAGTAAGACAGAGATTGAAGACAAGGATTTCTTCTGTAATTGATACTTGTCCAAGGTGTGAAGAAATGGGTGAATCGGTTCTGCACTGCCTCACCTCTTGTCCATTTGCTGTTGAGGTTTGGTCCCAATCGGAGTTGCAGTCTTTCACTGGAGCATTGAGTTTCTCTGAGTTCTAGCGTTGGTGGCTCCACCTCACCGAACAACTTCAGCAACGCCCACATGCAAGGAGACGAGGAGCGCTAGCAGCGACGATTCTTTGGCATCTCTGGAAAGACAGAAACATGCGCATCTTCGAGCACACGGCCTCTACTTCTGATCTTCTGCTTCACTCCGCCATTGAAGCTTCAATTGACTTCCATCGCTATCATCCTCCATAGTTTCATTCGTTTTGCTTACTGCTTCTTCTTTCCCCAATTGTGTTAATTTCTTTTGATTTGGTTTTAATATGGAAGTCTCACTTTCCCCTTTCTCTTGGTTGTCCTAATTGGACCCTCCTATAACGTATTCATTTTATTACATTGATGAAATGAAATACAACAACCTTTGTTAAAAAAAAATTAAAAAATATTATCATTCAAACAGAATAAAAGTGATGACTCACATGATATATGATTTATTATTTATAACTCACTTACCATCACCATCAAGTACATTGATTCCTAAATATGTTGATTCTCAAGACTTTTTTTTTAAAAATAACTATTTTATATTAATTGTATGAATGAACATTAAAAAATAAATATGTGAATATAATTGGATGAGTGTATGTGTAATATATTTTATATTGTAAGTATATGAAATTAAACATATATGTATATGTAGTTTTCATTATTTACAGCCAATTTAATTTTGATGCACTAATATATTATGAGTTTTATATAATTTTTCAATATGATTTCAGATTATTTAAATAACCTTTTAAGTAATAAATCTTAAATTTAATTATTTTGTTAACGTGGTAAGAATATACAATTAGATGTTTATGTAAATACTATTTAAATCATAGTTGGTTATATCAAATTAAAGCATGTATGAACAAATATTTATATTTCATCGTCATTTATGTTTGAGGAACATGCAATAAGCCTTCCTATTATAATAGTACCACTACACATTTAAGTATTTATTCTAATCAAATCTAATAAAGTCTTTTTTTTCCACTCTCACTCACTGCACGTACTCAAGCATGCGCTTCTTCTTCTTCTTCTGCAGCGCCTCCTCATCCTCCTCCTCCTCCTTTTTCTTGTTGTCGTCGTCGCCGTCGTCGCTACGACCGTCATCATTGTCGTCGTCATTGTCGTTGTCTCTTCTTCTTCTCCGTTCTCTTCTTCTTTCTCTTCTTCTTTCTCCTCATTCTCCCCCTTCATTGTTATGTTGTTGCTATTGTTGTTGTTGCTGTTGTTGTTGATGATGATGATAAAAGATTAAATTGGATATTTTAGAAAAATAGAAACAGATTTTGAAGACAAGAAGAAACGGATTTTGAATGAAAAATAGAAACAAATTTTGAATTAAAAATGAATTGGATTTTCACAAAAACAGAAACGATTTTTCATGACAAAATAGAAACAGATTTTCATATTAAACAGAAACGAATTTACATATAAAAACTGAATTGAATTTTCACGAAAACAGAAAGGGATTTGGTGATTAACCCACACCTAGGCGTGACTTTGGGTCACAAAAATAGAAACGGATTTTGCACGAAAACATAAACGAATTTGCATAAAAACAGAAACGGATTTGCATGAAAAATAGAAACAAGTTTCCTTTTCTTCTTCTTCCTTCTCCTCATCATCCTCTTCTTCTTCTTCTTCTTCTTCTTCTTCTTCTACTCCTCCTCCTCCTCCTCCTCATCCTCGTCCTCCTCCTCTTCTGTGTTACTCCTCATCATCATTCTCCTCCTCCTCTATTATATTTCTTTTTGTTCTTATTCTTCTCTATTTTCAATGTTGTTATCATCATCATCATCATCCTCTTCCTCATCGCCGCTGTTGTCGCTGTGTGTTGTCTTCTTCTTCTTCTCTATTATCGTCGTCATTGTCCTCCTCCTCCTTCTCACCCTCTCTTCTTGTTGTTGCCGCTGCCGTCGCCGTCATCGTTATCGAAAGAAGAAGCAGGAGTTGACGGAGAAGAAGAATGATGAGAAGAGGAGGAAGAAGAAGGAAAAGAAGCTGCAGTAGGATAAAGAAGAAAAAGCTGCAAAAACTTACGTGAAATAGGCACGTATAATTTTAGAACTTGATTGGACTTGGTTATTAAAAATGCTTGATTGTGTGTAATTATTGAATTCATAAATAGTTGTAAGTTTCCGGATCCATCCTTAAAAAAAGTAAAAATCCTTTCCGAACCTTAGCTTGTATTAGTTTTTCTCCTTTAACCATTTTTAATGAATTTTATACATTGAAGACACATACAATAACTGAAAAAAGTTGTAAGTTTTTTTTTTTTTAGAATTATCATTAAATATATGCATATTAATAATATAATCAAAGTTAAAAATTATATAGTTTTTAGAATTACATATATATACTCACTCCCTACTCTAATATAGAAACCAAAAAGTTGTCTATATAGGATCTAAGAATCCATTTAATTGAAGAAAGCAATATGAGTTCATGAAAAGAGAATAATGATACTATATAACTTATTATTTTTTGTTTTGTTTGACAAATAAATAAAAGAAAACACTTTCATGTTTATTCTAATAAGTAATGAATACTATCACAAAATGTTTAGAATTTCACCATCCATTATTTTTCCCAATAAAAAAAGGAACAAAATAATGGAAGCTATATAGTCACCTAAAAAAAAAAATGGAAGCTATATTATATCTTGTCTTGATTAATTAAGATCAAAGTCAACTCCTTTCACACACATATATACACTAGCATTTTGCAAGATATGTGGCACATTGCCCATGCATGGTTCTAAATGGGAATTTAAGAAATTAACACAAAATTAAAGTTATATATTCATGGCACATTACAAGTTGAATGTGACTGCAACGGTGAAAAGAGACATTAAATTTAACGGTGCTATAGGTATTTTTATTATACTAAATACCTTGTTGATTTATCATTATTTGGTGGAGAAAAGTTTGAAACAATTTGTGAAGAAAGCACAAATTAAACAAATTAAATAAGAACAAAACAAATTAATAACAAAAAACACATGAAGGCATGTGTATCAACTAAGTAAAATTAAGTTGGTTATAATCTAAGTTCAATCAAGTTACTTCTAATAATCTAAAAATTAAAAAAAAAATACATTAATGACAAATTTAAATGACAAATTTATTCAATCAAATGTATATATATATATAGTCTTTAGCAAATGCTATTGTTTCAGCATTATTACTGGGAAATCTGAAAACTATGCTATACTGTTGCAAATTATGGTGCATGGAGAATATGATAACAATATAAGGGGAATAATCAAGTGCTATAAAAGAGGGGAGAAATAAAAGAATTAATAAGAGAGGGAAAAAAATAAAATTCCCAATGATTGACATGCAAGAATTTTAGCATGTATATGATGCACATCTATGTGGTCCTCCTGATTTCCTAACACTGCAATTCTAGTAATGCAACATGTTTAAAGGAGAAATAAGTGTTCAAGAAGAGATTCTCTCATTATTCTTTCTTTATTATTCCTCTGCCACACACACTCATCAATTCAAGTGAAATGACAATACATATATACAACAAGAGTATGTAGATGATTTAACACTAAAATTCCCATCTTAAAAATAAATAAATTAGATATATTATGTTGCTATATAATATTCTTGGATTATAGCTACCCTTTTTTTTTAAAATAATTTTGAATTTTTTAGAAATTTAAGCATTATATATTCATGATTCAAGAGAAGAATATAATTGCTTATATATTTTAATTTTCTTTTCATGTCACCCCTTCAATTTTTCCTCATTTCTACTCCAATGGTGTAGTTTCTTTAGCTTGAATTGTCACATCAGTATGTTTGTAAAGATTTAAAAGGCTCAATGTTTTGAGTGGGTGGAAGGGGATGAGAATATAATCTGGTTTCTTTTATTTAATTTATTATTTTCTTGTCTAGTAGATTGTTGGTTTATTTCTATTTTCTCTATTATTATTATTATCATTATTATTATTATTATTATCTTGATAAGGATACCACCCTGGAAAATGATCAATTCCAACATGAATAATTTGCATCAGCAAAGCTAGACAAGAACTAGTACTAGTTCTAAGGTATTATACTATAGATTTTTTCATTTAAAAAAAAAAATTGTTTCCAACCAATTGTGAAAATAAATGACATTATTACCTAATAATTAATATATTGTTCTAACTGCGTCAAAGGAGAATAGCTCAATTGGTGCTATTCATGTAGTTTGGAGTTTCCCTTTCCCAATTCTCGGGTTCGATACCCACCATTTACTAATAACTAGTCACCAAAAATATCGTTCTAACGGCATAAAATTATTGTTACATACAACCCGTACTCTATCTATCTTGGATAAGTGTGTGTTAATCAGACTTTTAATTTCACTTATAATGTCATCAAAATAAAAGTTAATTAAAGTTTTTGAAACAATAAAGACGTTTTGAATAAAAAACTTGACTGTTCTCGTATACAGAAAAATTGATTACAATCTTAACTGAAAGTAGTTACAATTTTAACTAATTGAATGTGAAGATGATAAATATAAATCTAATCTTAAGTAAATGAAAAAAACTTATGTCAATGAAATGTAATTTAAATGATATTTGTCTCACTTTCCTCAATAAAAATCTTAAGTTTGATTGTTCGAACCTCTCTAATCCCTAAAATATCTTTCCTATAAAAAAAAAACTTACATATTTAAACTCTAAATCTTAAATTCTAAATTCTAAATAAAATTGTAATTACTATTCTAAACAAAAGTGGTATACAATTGTAATTAATTGAATAACAAATAATAATGAAACATAAACCCAAAATCCTAATTAAACAAAACAACTTAAAATATCTACCATGAAAAAAGCACATTCATATATGCCGCAACAATATTTGTACCATCCTAAATAGAAAGAAGAAAAATATCATGTGCTGCAATTCCATTATTATTCCTTAACAGAGGAATGTAATTTTCACAAGCTGTAAAATAACAATAATAATAATGATAATAAATAAAACAAAAGAATATTTAAATAAATTAGCAAACAGAACAAATACAAAATTAAAGTTAGAATCTTAAGATGTATGTTGTTATTAGGAGTGGGGTTCATCTTTATTGCCAAAAAAGACATTGATTGCACCTAGCAACAATTTTCCTCTAAAGCATAAGGAAGATCCAATTTAGGGTTGAAAGGGACATGAACATGAACAACATGCAAAAGAATTGAAGCACTTAGCATCTCAAAGAAATGTTGCCACGTCAAAGAATTAGCTTCTCATATGATAGGGTTTCCACGTTGATGGCATTAGCAAACAGATCAATCATCAATAACAATAAAAAGACCCCCTTTTTTTTTTTCATTTCATCATCAAGAATAATAATCCAATTAATTGCTATAAGCTTGCATGCATTATATTGTTGTGTGTTTGTGGCATTTGATGCAATCATGAAATGAAGATGTTGCTTTCTCAGTGCCTTTAGGGGAGGTTATTCTTTTTTTCTCCTCTGGCAGCATCAATTCTATTGATTTTCTTCCCAAACAGAATCTGTTGCATGCATTTTTTTCATTTTCCTTGTAATTAATAAAGTATGTTTTCATTTCTCTCTTTTTTCATAATATCTCCCTACCTAAATAGCCAAAATAAAACTAATTCGCTGCTAATCGAAATTTTATTTAAAAATATATTATATTACAAATTATCATATATATTGCTCCGTATACAAAGTGAAATTCGAACTTCCAATACATGTGAATTATAAGCTAACTATTTGATCAATCTAAATTGATTATAATTAAAGTATACTTAGCGTGTTTTAAGAATAATTATAATTACTATGTCTTATTCATTTTTTATATGTTATGTGATCTTTAATTGTAATACATTAAAATAATATATACCACACATACAATAGTGAATATATAATTTCATTATAGATTTCATTTTGTATTTGGTTCTAGAAAATTATGTAAAAAATTAAAATGAACATAAAAAATCATTTTTTCATATATATATATATATATATATATATATATATATATATATATAT
>JASCZI010211516.1:118977-136173 GCA_036250425.1 Stylosanthes scabra
ATAAATAATTTAAACAAAGAAAAAAAAAAAGAGAAAAGACAGTGATCATCAATTAACTCAAGTTTGCTGTCAAGAAATCAATCATATATTTGTGTTGTCATTTTCCAATATACACCAAAAAAAATATATGCCATTGTATTGTCATAAATAGTTTTGTTCCTTTATTTAAATAAATAAAAAACTTTCATTTTAATGATAAACTAGAATAAATGAGGCACCCTATTTTAATGGGTGATATAATATATGGTATATTATATTAATAAATTGATAAATATAAACTGGTTATAACAAATATTTGCATCCCATTATATATTAACATAACACCATTAATCATCGGAGATCTATGTCACAAAATAGAATGAGTATTAAATTATTTAATAATGAAATGAGAGAAATTTATATGAGCAGTAGTGTGAAGTTCTTAGAGTTAATTATCATACATGTATTTAGATATTTTCACGGAGGACAGAAGTGTCATTTTATCTATATTATAATTAAAAGAGATTAATTAAACTCTAAAGGTTAAATCAAAACTATTCAATTACAGACTAAAAATAACTTAAATATTGTAACTATATAACTCCAACGTGGATAGATTTTCTTCCTCTGTTTAAGGACTAATTTACCACAAATTGAAGACTCATTTAAAGATTTATTATTAATTAATAGGATAAGCGGGCTTGATATTCTACTCATCTTAATTTTTTTTTGGTATATCTACTTGTTGAGAAACTTTTTTTTTTTTTTGACATTACCTTATAGCCCACACACACATACACACACATTTTTATCATTGAGGCACATGCAAGGATCGAACCCTTGCCATTTAGTCATGCTGCTGTCTTTCAAAGCAAATGCTTCCCACTAGGCCACTGCCTGCAGCAGCACTTGTTGAGAACCTTCAAACCTGTCACAAACCTCCTCTTAAATTGGGCCTATAGAGCCCAATCTTGGTACCAAATTAACTTCACAAAAATAGTGGCTGTGATCTAGTTCTCTATGGTTATTACATTTTTTTTAAAACAAAAAAAAACAAAAAAAATATATATATATTACAGGTTTATTTCAAATATGTAGAGATACGTAAGAGAAAAAAATTATCAAATGAGTCCCTTTTCTTTTCTTTTTTTTTCATTTTGAATTTAAAATGAAAAAATATGTATTCTCTTCATCACATTACTTTCTGTGAGTTATGGCCCCGTAATATATATGGCCCAACCAGTCCAATTAATAGAGAGTGTGCTATTATTATAGGAAGAAATAGTAAAAATTTAAAAAATTAAAAAGAAAGTTTTATTTAAAAGTTAATGATATAATTAGGAAGATGAGTTAGATTCTAAATATTTTTCCTATATAATTAATTTGCACATGGTTGTGCAAATTTAAAAGATGACTAAAAAAAGTCTGAAATACAACATTCATCATCACCAAAATTGAGTCAAATGAGCTTGAATCACACCGTTGTTGCTATTGTTTCTATAAAAGACACTAATAAACTAATAAGACATTTTTACAAGTTCATTCAGAGATGAATGCTTAATTACATATTTTAAGGTTCTAATTAGAGTTTAGGATTTAAGAAGGGACAACAGTAATTAACTCCCTTAAAATTTTTGCAATTATTTCTAAACCTCCTTCATTTTGTCCCCTTTCACAACACCTAATGTAATGGCCTTCCCTCTAAAATTAAGGTATCTTCTCCAAAGGAATATTTTGCACTTGATGGCCATAAGGAAAATGGGAGAGTTGGATATGGCGGCCGGAACAATCCGGGCAGTGGCGACACCGGTGTCCCTCCGCTGGATCCCATTATAGTTTCATTGAGCTCCTCTACATTTTCTTCTGAAGTAGCTTCCGTTTGTTCAAATTCTGAATTGAGAGAGAGGTATAATGAAGGCACTGATACTTGTTCTTCTTTCAATAATGAAGCCGAATTTGAAGCCTAATACATGAATTTTTTTTTAAAAAAAAATGTTACAAAAAATGAGCTTATAGCATAAAGATTTAAATGTTATATAATGTTACAATAATAATGTAAAGATAGATTAAGACTAAGTGACTAACCATATTTGGAAACATGTCAAAAAGGCTTGACCGTCGTTTTCGCCGCGGCGCATTGCTCTGCCGTTGCTGTTGCCGGAGAAAGTACTTCTGAGCATGGCTTGCTACTTGAGTTGGAGTTCTTGACTGAACGAAATTTCGTGATATTCCACGCCAATCTCCTTTTCCCAATTTCTCCAAGCCAAGTAAGAACAATCGATGTTCTTCTTCGTTCCATGGAATACCTAAAATGTAATTAAAAAAAAGGGTTTAAATATTAACAAAAAAAATCGCTAATACATATATAGTTGTTTTTGGTTAATATGTAATTAATTACACTTTTTCGCTCTACTTCCTTTACATGATAAGAGATTTCCTTCTTATATTTAACACATAGGTTAAAAAACGTTAGCCATGCAATGCAACTTACTGATTAAATTAGATCAAGTAATTTTATAATATAATATCATTTTATTATTGTTATTTAAAAAAATTGTAATAAAATACAAATAAAAAAATCTTGGAAATTGGGAATGACATTGGATAATAAATATTGAAATTAATATTTATTAATACAGTTGAGACATTATTTTTATATTATAATTTAATAATCAAGTCAGTACGCTATGAAGTATCAAATTCCAGAGTTTATAATTATTGATTTTAATATATAAAGATTTATAATTCTTCAATCAACGGTTGTAAATCCTGAAGTTTAGTACTTCGAAATATACCTGACTTATTTTCTATAATTTATATTTATCCTAAAAAAATAATCTTAAAATAATCAATTTTAATGGATTGTTAGCATGATTTCATACCTTTGTTTATAGGAGGAGGAAGGTGGTGGCGGTTGATTTTGGGGGCAGGGTTTGATGGCTCATTATTATCCGACACATAACCGTCAAAGGAGGAAGGAGAGCTATGATGATTGGGTGTTGCGACGGAGCATGATAAGGACGCTGCTGATGATCCTGATCCGACGGTCATAGTAGGCAACCTCACCCCGAAGAGCTTCACAGTATTAACGGTGGTCCGAGAAGTAGAGGAATAATAAGGACATGTTCTGGAATTGTGACCAGTTTTGCTACACCCAGAGCACCTTCGATTATTCATCATCATCGCCATGCAATGAAATTATATATTGAGTGATGAATCAATGAGAGTAGTAGGAGAAAATCACAATCACAATCACAATGAATATATATAATAGGTAGCTTGCTTGTTTGCATGTGATGATGATGTGTAATAATAAATTTGTTATTTGTGAAATGTGATGCATGTATTTTATTGTATGTTGTAGGGTGAGACTATAGAGACAGAATATATGTCCATATATATAGACAACACAAGGAAGGTACTATATATGTTTTGGATATATGGATATGGATATGGATTTGGATATATATATAGACCTTGATTATTTAGAGGATAAAGCTTGTGTCTAAACCCACTTTTTCAGGAATCATTAGAAAATAGAAAAGTAAAACATCATTATTATTGTTAACTATTTTCTTGTGACTTGCATTGTGACAATGGTTTAGGATTTAATTATTGATATATTGTTAATTTATTGTCACGTTAATAAAATTTTGAGTGAGTTGCTTAACTTGAACAAAATTAATTATAGTAAATTTCATCATAAAGACTATCTCTATAATAATGTATGTGATAACAATGATGAGTAGGGTTGAAGATGTATTACACATCAGATTAGTTGGTTTAATTAATAACAACTTTTTGACCTAATCTAGAAGGAATATTTTTTTCATCAGTAATCATCATATTCCTTTGTCATTTTGCTGTCTAGTGTTACATCTTAGCTTCATCAAGCTAAATATATTAACGCCAATACATATCCAAAACACAGGAGAAAAAGAAAAAGAAGAAGAAGAAAAGAACGTGCAGTGTTTATCTATTATGCCCAAGAAAAGGTGCTTATTTAGTAACGTAGTGGTCAAATTAAAACACACTTAAGCTTGATTAAACCAGGAATGAAACTCAGGCATGAAATAGTCAAATAAAAAATTTGACCAAATAAAATCTAAACCAATCAATAAACACTAATTATTGAATCACCAAATAAATACTTGGACAATCGGGAAAATTTTCTATTTTAATTAAATTAATTAATAATCGTTAATCACTCCCTAGGGTAGTAAAATCAACTAGAAAATACTACAAAAAACAGTGTTCATTATTGGACCAAAGATCACGTGTAAATTAAGTTTAGATATAAAGAGAAAAGGTACTTTTTAATTAGAATCTCCTCTTTTCAAGAATACAAGGTCATTGAATTGAGTTTCAAGTTCATATACAGTGTAAAAAAATTAAATTTAAAGAAATCCCTAATGTTTGGATCGTTTTATATTTTTATAATAATAATTTTCAGAGTGCTTTAATTTACATTGAACATATACACTATCATGATTAATTTAAAAATCTTGCAATAATTGTCCTTTAAAGTTTATCCTCTTCTTGACAAAAGTACTTCACTACTTACATACATTATTGAACTACTCTTCTATAGGATTAATATCACTGACCTAAGCTAGCCGCTATACTATGAAAGTAAATCTCTTATTGAACAATAATTATTATCATAACATATAACATATATTTTTTTATGGAATTGAATTACTTCTCCTAATAAAAATATAAGTTATAACACTATAACAATAATACGAAGATATACATAAATTAAGAGTTCTATTTGCACACCAAAATCAGCCACCATATATAATACATAATAAAATACAAAATACATATATAGTTTAACTCATTTTTAATGTGTATTTCGTATTTCAATGTGTATTATATACTGTTGGCTGATTTTAGTGGCTGATTTTAGTGTATAACTAGCACAATTCTACATAAATAATTATCTTATAATTAAAATTAACGATAATTAAAACTATTGAATTATCGTATACCCTAGAGCACCTAAAATGCTTTCTATATTATTTATCTAACATTATTTTACTGACATGATTTTCTTTTTGCATTTATTTTATGCTAAAATTTTTTCCCTAAAATTTAACAAAAATAAAATTTTATACTTTTCAATTATAAAAAGAATGATGTGTATAAATACTTATATCTCTAATATATTATATTTGTCTTTGTTAGCTGGTGTCTTTTATGCACTCTATAGGGCAGGTTGATATTCATATAGCATGGGGTCCCAATTATAAATTCTAAGCTTCTTGTCATAAATTATTATCATTATTATTATTTTTGGCTTGCATACATCAAAATGTGTATATGGTGGGTATATTTTGGTTTTATAGGGGTTTTTGTCTTATCATAGTTTTGTTTGACAAATTTTTAGTTGGTTTTATATATAGGAGGATTTGTGTTACAAATACACATGGATACATACACATAGAGACTAGAACCCTAAGGATATATAGGGATCTCTATAGAAGGATATATTCCTCTTCTCCACTCTAAAATTTTTCATAAAATGATCTTTGTTTCAATCATCTTTATTCTCATGGAGGATTTTTGGTCCTATTCTCATTCTCATCTTCAGATATCAATACCTATGCTTATAGCTAGCTAGGTTTCCTTCAAATAAATTTAAAAATTGAGATGAACAAGCTCATTATAGGAATGAACTAGGTCTAGGGTTATTATTGGATGATTAATTATATATATTGGAGAATATAAACGAGAGGTACCGTATTAAATATTCTTATTGTACATATGAATGATGAATTGTTAATAAAATTGGGTTGAATATAAGCATTCAAAATATAATAATGTGAATCCTAATTTAACAATGGTTATTTTAGTCGTTACTGAAAATCGTCACAAAACTATTTAGCAGCATAAAAAAAAATTACTGCTTATAATGCTAATAATAAGTGGAAATAATTTTAAATTATTTTATTTTATTTTATTTTATTTAATATTTATAATTTTATTCATGATAACAATCATAGATACATAATCGTACACTTATTATATAATATTATTTAATTATTTTAATGATAATTTAAAAATACAAAATAGGATAATTTGAAACTATTTTAAACTGATTTTCTATTCTTTTATAGACAATTTTTTTTTCTTTATCATAGAGGATATATGGAGAAGAGAAGCAACCCATAATAAATTCTAAGCTTAGAGCACGATACATACAAAATAGAAAAAGGGACATAAATATTCTTTTCAAAAAAAAAAAAAACAAACTATATATAGATTGGACGTTACGTTACGTAAGGTTACATTGGTATGTAAAAATTATGTACGTAATAGTTATTCCAGAAAAAAGCTAGGTATGCTTTAAACTTCATATTTGAAGGTCAATATGAAGGACAAGATATATGTGGTAATAAATTGACAGCTCAAGAACAATAATTTGATCTATTTGTACAATAATTGTCAACAGAGAATTGATAACACACACGTGATAATAATAATTCATATGCATGCAACTACTATTCAATTGTGTCTCTACATTTGATCACTCATCAACATCTAGATTTGATGCCTTGTACCCACCAAAAATAGACAAAATTACATGGAATTTCATGACATGTGACTTAGGCCAAGGTTATTGCATTGTATCAAATAATATATATTTTACGTAGCTCTTTCCATAATGCAAACATCATCAATCATGCCGGTGAAAATAATAATGCATACCTACTAAATAAAATAGTTATTAATTTCATATCACTGTTCATGATAGAAAGAAAATTAAAATAAGGTCAGTGAATATTTAGTGTTAGAAACGGGGAAAGAGTACGCAATGAAGAAAAATTTTGTGTGTATAAATAATTGATGTGATTGATTTCAAAATAGATTATAATGTATAGCTGTTTATAAATAAAGATAACACAAATAATAATAGCTAAGATCATAAACTAATGGAACAAATCATAGTAACTTATTTAAATTTAAAATAACTTAACAACCTAATTATTTAAATCCAAAATATCTTAACATCTCCCTCAAACTTAAGTGTCAACTTGAGTTTGAAACTTATTTAAATCCAAAATATCTTAACATTGACGAAACTGCCATAGAGAGATCGGAACTGCCGAAGCGGGGTGCAAACGGAACTGCCGCGCGCACAAAGATTGGTAAAACTGCCGAAGGAGTGAGTGCAGACGAAACTGCCACAAGGATATTGACGAAAGATAGAACTCCGACAAAGAAATTGGTAAAATTGTTGAGGTGGAGACGAACTCCCACGGAGAGACTAGGAAACTTTAAGAACGAGAACACAAAGATACCACAATAAGTGAAAAACAATAAGATCGGAACAAGAAAGAAAATGACACTATATGAAAATAGTGTATGAATATAAATCTAGAAAATTTTCAAGGAGGAAACCATTGTTGAATTCCCATCGAAAAAAAAAATATAGGAAGAACCTAAGCTCTGATACCATGTTAGAAAGGGAGAAAGAATACACAATGGAGAAATGTTTTATGTATATAAATGATTGATGTGATTGATGTCAAAATAGGTTACAATGTATAGCTATTTATAGATAAAGATAACCTAAATAATAATAGCTAAGATCCTAAACTAATGAAACAAATCATAACAACTTATTTAAATTCAAAATAACTTAACAATCTAATTATTTAAATCCAAAATATCTTAACATTTAGATACATTCGATTTTATATGATGTTATTTGTTAAAAATTGTTAAATAATTAAATAATTTGATATATTTAATTAATAAAATATAATTTAACAATTTTATTAAAATAACAATTTTATATAAAATTAAATATATTTGAGTTTTCATTTTAAAATAATGCATGCATATATGATATGTATGTATATGTAAGATGTACCCCATAAATAGGGACCCTAAGAATCTATCAATCCAAATTGCTGACATAGGCGTATGTATGTCTGTGATAATAATTAATCCATATACCTAATATGAGGACTTCTCATTATTGTGTCTGATCTTCTTGGATGATACTACTTCCTAGGGTTTGGTTTTATTGGTTTTAATTTTTTTTTTGTTAACGTTTTCCCTTAAAAAAAGAAGAAGAATCACTCTTATTACTACCATTAAAGTCAAGCAACCACGTTAACTCTTTGCACTTAATTAAGCAGCATTGTATTCATGATAATATCTACAACCTATATATATATATTATCTTTGAATTATGATTATATATAAACATAACAATATTATGATATTTTCATTTTTAAAATGATAAAAAAAAAATTTAGGCATTCTTTCTATGCATGTATTAGGAGCGACAATCGGTCCGTCTCGCTCCACCAAAAGCCCGCCTCGTCTCTTCTATTATGGCAGTTTAAAAATTCTACCTTATTCGTTCAATGATAAGCTAATTTGCGTGTGTTTTTAATCACTAAATCCATTACTAGATTATTAAGAATTAGGATTTCAACCTGTTTAATACTTTTATTATGAATGGGGTCTATAAATAAGATTAATTTATTTTCTTATTTAATTAAAAAATTAAAAATGAAATATATTGCCTCCTTTTAGAGTAATTATCATGTATTGTACTCCGAGTCTTCCCTTTAAGATTTAGGAAATTTATTTTATACTCCCTAAAAACCCTTGTAATAAAATTAAATAAAATGTATATATACAAGTGACAGAGATCATAGGGTAGAAAAATGCTACTGCTTGTTAATAATCCGTGATATATACCTTTTCTATTTTTGCATGTAACAAGTAATTAACTTAATATTTTGTTACGAATGTATAATTCAAATTTGTACTGTATATATATATATATAGATATAGATGATGAGGCTAGGCATGCAGGTAGTGGTACAATAATAATACTACAAAATTATGACTATTTAGAAGGAAGAAACCATAGCTTCTTGCTGGCTGGTTATACTTAAATATTTCTACGTACTTATAAAACAAATTTATTGAATTGAATTGAATTGATGAGACCGATAAGATCACAGTACATACATAGTGGTTTCACATGCCACAAATCTACTAGGGATCAGAGCTACTATATCCACTGTATCTATCTAGTACTATACATTATTATTATTATTATTATTATTATTATTATTATTATTATTCATTAAATATGAATATTATATAATAGAATTAATCTACTTGTATCATTATATATTTTTATATATTTTTTATATTTTTTTATTTTAATTTATATATTAAGTAAGATAAATTATTTTTATATTATATATTATTATATATTATATTCATATGTTTTATAAATTTTTTTTATATTTATATTTTTCGTGTTGTAAATAATAATATATTAATTTTATCTGGATCTAAATGTCAACATATACATGAGAATCTGTGGAAAGAATAAAATATGATAAATATATTGGAAGGAAGAAAAATAACAAGAAAAATAGATAGATTTTAATTTCCCACTGTAAATTACGTATTTTAATTAAATAAATGAATTGGAATAATTTAATTTTCAAATATTAACATGTAGAAAATTATTGGACTTCAACAACTTAATTAAATTAAAAACCTTTACAAGTAGACATGCATATGCAAGCTTCTGAATAAGTTCTGGAATTCTTCACATGCTTTCTTTTTCTTTTTTGTTTTTTACATACACCTACTTACATTCTATTTCTATCCCATCCAAAACAATAACTTAGAAGAACCAGTAAAGAGAAGAAAAAAATGGGGGGAAATTAATTTAAAAAATTACATTTGTTTGATATTAAAAAAAAAATAATAATGGGGAGAAATTGAAGTGATTTATTTCATCGGTAGCTTCTATAGGTTGGTGTATACATACAGCTCTCAGCTAACTTCACCAAATCTTTTGGTTGAGGAAGTCGAGTGGCCAAACCTGATGAGTTATTAAATGGAAATTCATCAATTTCATCAACATGTGTTATTACAAGTTTTTCTAATATTTTGAGGGGAAATATATTTTTAAAAAATGAAATAGTAAAGCCGTAGAAGGTATTATCTCATAGTGAAAATTTAAAATAATAATTTGGTTATTTATTGATTTTTTTTTACTGTTAAAATGTATATTTAACTAATAATAATTGTACTTTTATACGAATGTAAATTCAGTGTCTACTAAAAACAACAAAATAAAATGACTTTTTAATTTTAACTATATTTTTTAAATGTTGCCGAAGTTCTATAGTTACTATACCACTGTAATAATAATATTCTATACACTACTTTTGTGTATATTATAAACATATTTTTCATTATTATATATAAATAGAGGTGTTATGATGGAATAATAATTATAAAAAAAAATTGGAAAAGAAGGCTGACCAAGTTCATAGGACTTAGCAGCAACATTTGCTGCAATGTTTGCTGAAATCTTTCTGATGTTAGTGAATGGAGGGTATATAAGCCCCTTTTCATAGTCTTCCTCACTCACCTGTGAAGCCAAAGCCTCAGCTGTAACAAACAAACAAATTCAATGATTCAATTAACACTAGGTTTGAAATAATAAATAAAGAAAATAATGTTACATTTTTATTTTTTTTTTGGTATTGAAATAATGTTACATTTACTTACAAGCTGCGAGAAGCATGTCATCATGGACTCGGATTGACCCAGACATTATCAAACCAAGACCAAATCCAGGAAATATGTATGCATTATTGGCCTGCCCAGGCACATATTTCTTTCCATCAATTTCAACCGGATTAAATGGGCTTCCACTAGCAAAAATTGCACGTCCCTGGTACAAATCCAATACCACCAATGTTGTAATAATAATAATATAAAGCAGGGTTTGGAAATTTAAAATCCTTATGTGTTTGTTTGAGCACGATTTTGTCATGTCACGAGAAAGATAGAAACGAGATCAAAGCCCAATTAAATCTCTCTGTTTGACTTTCTCGTGACATCAAAGAGTTGTGCTCAAAGCAAATACCAGAGAATCGTATAAGATGCCTCGAATTATAAAAGAAGATGTTATGATTAAGTTGTGTTCATATTATTACCTGAGTCCAATTATAAGCTTGTTCAGCAGTACATTCTGATTGTGATGTTGGGTTGGATAGAGCAAGGATAATAGGTTTCTACAAATATTGTCACATAAGAGAGAAAAAAAAAATGAGTCTCAATATCTTTTATCTTTTATATTCTAAATTGCTACTATGATTTTTAATTTAATGAAACTAGATTAGACAAATAAAATTGACATGATACCTCATTATTGGAGGCCATAGCCTCAACCACTGCTTGAGTGAAAGTTTGTCCTTGTCCTGATGTTCCAATCAACACTGTTGGCTTAAGTTGCTGATGATTACAAAACAATCAAGTATAATAAGCAACTTGAAACTTTAAACAAAATTTTCTTTCTGGTAATCATGTTTGATTAAGCTTTTCGGGATAGGATATACAGAGATACTAATATAAAGACGAAGGAAATTAAAAAAAAAAATTTCTTTTCTGTCCTGAAACAGCTACCAAACAGTGAGGAGAAAGCAAAGAGGGAGATATATAGTACATTAACAGCTTCGACGAGATCCGTTATGAGTTCATGTTCATGAGCCCAAGGCTTCTTGAATTGTTGAAGAGATTCCTTACGTGAACTAACAATCAATCCCTACAAGATTAGGGTAATAGTAGCATTAACAACATAGAGGATGTTAATTTGCCTTATACATATTATTTAGAAGCTGAATTGGATTCTAGACAACCTTTGAATCCACCAACCAAATGTTCTTTCGCACTTCTTCCACTTGAGCGTCTGTCTGCATAGACAACAACAACATAGTTTCTTAGGTAATCTAAATTGTTCATGCAATGTTCTTCTCATCATCAAATCTCAAACCTAAACTCCTCCATATAAAAAGAAGTATTTCCTCTGTTTCTTCTTTGTCAAGAAACCACTTTTTTTAAAAAAAATAATTTAAGCCGATAAGAAGAGACGACTACAAACCCTTTTTGATATTTCGAGGGCTATGAGTTCTGCTATTCCGGTGCCGGCCTATAACCACAAATAACACAATTCAAAAGGGTATGTTGACACAAAATATGATAATTTATGTAAAAAAAAAAGAGATAATCTTGTAATTAAACTTACCTCTCCAGCACCAAGGAAGAGGAACTTATGATCAGCTAAGTTTCCTCCCACCAATTTCAGCGCGGCAACAAGTCCGGCGAGGACCACCGACGCTGTTCCCTGCAACAATGAAGAGGTAATTATAACTTATATTGGATAATCATTGGCTAACAAAGTAACTAAATCCATCAACGAAGATAAAAAGTTCTAACCTGAATATCATCATTGAAAACAAGATGTGTTGATCTATATCTTTCAAGTAGATCAAAAGCATTGTGGTTTGCAAAGTCTTCAAACTGAAAGATATGGCAGAAGAACAAAATTCAGAACACAGAATAAACAAGATAGAAAAGACTCAGAAAGAGTAATAAGCATTGTAACCTGAACAAGGATTTTTTCTCCATAATTTTGCTTAACAGCAGCCATGAATTCATGCAGAAGTTCATCATATTCCTGAAATTCAAAAATTCATTATAATTGAAGAACATCATTAGATAACAAGAATGCTTGATTTGGTTCATAGTAAGTATCATGGGAAGTAAATCAGAAACCTTGCCGGTTGCTCGTTTATGCCGGAGACCAATGTATAATTCATCATTCAACAGCTTCTCATTGTTTGTACCCACATCAATGGTGATAGGCAAGCACTGAAACAATTTTATAAGTACATTACCGTAAATGTAACATATCAACTACTTCTTCATGACAGAGATAGTAAGTTACTTACAGCAGAAGGACGAACTCCTCCGAGTGCCGTATATAAAGAAAGTTTTCCAACTGGTATTCCCATTCCCTAATAATCCATCACAACTTACCAGATTGAAATTCATCCATTTGATAGCTAAGATGTTAACACGTATTATGTTAAGCAGTTTAGTCGAATATGTCAAATCATTTAACAAGTATAATCAAAGTTACCTGACAGCCAAGATCCCCTAGACCTAGGATTCTTTCTCCATCAGTTACAACAATGACTTGAATGTTCATCTCAGGCCAATTCCTTAGTACTTCAAGAATCCTCCCTCTTAAACACACAATTGCATGCTTCAAAATAAGTGCTCAGAGACCGAAATGTTTATTTTAAAATCTCGCAAATTTAGTGAAACTTACTTCTCTTTCAAGCTTATAAAAAGACCTTGAGGATGTGAGAAGATGCTGCCATATTTCTGGCAAGCTTCACCAACTGTTGGAGTGTAGACAACAGGAAGTAACTCCTCAACATGGTCAATTAGAAGCTTATAAAACAACCTTTCATTCCTTTCCTGAAAAGTCAAAACCCATCATCATCATATGAAACTGAAAAACATTAGAAATCAAGTAGTACCAAACTTTGAATTTCACAAGGGGCACCTGAAGATCCATCATTGCCACATACTTGAGCAATGGGACTTGATACTGACGTATTAGTTGAATAAATTTCTTCACCTGCACCAATGAAACTTGGAATGGGACATGAACTAATATTTTATATGGTACACAATCCAAAGAAAAGAATAAGAATGGTAAGGAAGCAAGAGTTGAAGTAACTAACTAACTAACCTGAGTTTCTTGAGGAATAACTGTTGGAGGAAGAAGACCACGCAAGAAATGGCCATCTCTTTCTTGTTCAGTGAATGCCAATCCTTTATTGAAGTGAGGATCTCGCAACAATGTGTAGCCACTACAATGCAACAAACAAATTACATAAACCATCATAAAAGATTACTACTACTTCTACTTTTTGTATATTATTATGCTGTTTACTTGGTTTGTGATCTTCTTACAAGAGCTTCATATGCCTATGTTCTTGAGTTCAGTTATATTCTTGCCACATTCTCTTTCGGTAGTGTTAGGTAACCAATAGAATATCAGTCAACAATCGGCCAATAGTAAAGAAACAGAACATACAAAAAACCTTGCGAAAACTGATCATCTGAGTAGTAGAAAACTAATCATCCGGAATAATAGAGAACAAATCATTCTAAATAGCAGAGAATAGATTATCCAAAATCGTGGTACTAGCTCGATGATGATGATGAATGATAACTCACCTAGCAACAGAAACACTCCATGGGGTCACAAGCTGATCTTCTGTGGCCCTACTCTCGCCGTACACGTCCTTAACACCGCCACCGGCGTCCTCCGTGCAACTTGCCATTCAAACGATGTTGTTTGTCTTTAAACTCTTCACTTCTTGAAGCACAAGAAACCACTCTTTAAGCACCCCCCAACCCCTTCCTTTTGGGAAGAGAAGTTTCTTCCAACGCAAGATATTGGTAACCCACCTAAGCTTTACTTGAACTCTTCACAAATTCAACACAAAAATCGCAACAAAACAACAATGTATTAATACCCAAATCACCAATTTTTCTTCTCTCTTGATAATTATCCAAAAGTTCTTTCTTTTTTTCATTGTTTTAATACTGAACAGATGGAAACAGAGAAAAGAGCAAAAGATAAATCACATCTAAGATTACCAAGTTTGAATGGAAAGAGTAACAGTATTGGAGCTTGAAAATTTGGATCTTTAAGTGTTGTGATTGTGGAATGTGGATTGAAAAATTGTTTTTGAGTTTATTGTGTTGCCATGAAAAGTGCACTTGCTGCAAGAGAGATCATGGTGATGAAACAAGTGTGTGATTGAGAGAAAGTTTAGGTAGAAAAAGAAAAGAAATAAGACACAAAAGTTGTAGCAAAAACAAACAGAGAAAAGAAAGAGTCTTCAGGGATTAATCCCTTGCTTTTCTCTCCCATGTTTTCAAATTTAATTCAAATTTATTAATCATTGAAATTAATTCAAATTTATTGTATAATAATAATGAAAAATCAAGATATATATATTTTAATATATATATATGGGTAATGCTATTTCAACATGTGGTTTTAGCTAACCGCAACCAAGTGATTTATTTCTATGCTAAATAGAATATTATTTCAGTGTCAAATAGTATAAAAAAAGTGTACCTAAATAAAGTTCTATTTGACATCGAAATAGTCTGCTATTTAGCATAGAAATAAATCAATTGGTTGCACTTGGTTAACCAAAACCACTTGTTTACATAGAATTATTCTATATATATATATATATATATATATATATTAAGATTATTTTATAATTAAAATCAACAGCTAAGATCACTTAATTATCATATATCTCGAAACACCTGAAATGCTTCCTATATTTTTATATATTAACTTAGTACCTAACAACTAACAGCAGTCCCTTCATTATCCAACTCATAAGGATTGAATTAAGTTGATATGTCAGCAATGAAAGTTGAAGTTTGTGAGATTTTCCTCAATGCTCATAATCAAACAGTAATCTTTGCATTGTTTTGCAAAATCAATCTCTTGTTGGACTTCAGATGCAAGAGCTTACTTGTTATCATATTATATTTGGGAGACAAAGAAACTGAAAGTGGTAAAAGAATAAATATTTATTCATCACAATAAACTAATATCACTACAAAAAAAAAAAAGACACTAATTTCTTCTATGCAGCAAAACCAAACTAACAATAATAACAAATCCATATGATTTACACTTACTGGTTCCTGCAAAACCCTTAAAGAACTGCTAACAAAAATATCACCTTATGCTGCATAAAATCTTTCTTGAGTGCTGACTACAGCATCAATTATATATATTTATATACATACAAAACACTAGGACTACTAGAAATTTTTTCCAGAACATAATAACTTCTTCATCTTTTATTACAATGCAGCTCTCTTTATCTTGTTTGGAAGTTCAGTGCCCTGATGCAGACGGCAAACACAAAGGCGAAGAAGACAGCGAAAAGCACCAAAACTGCAGCAACTGGTCCCATGAAGTCTGATTTGAAACCATAATGATGATCAATATAAGCTTTGACAGTGTAGTTCCTATTTTCGCTGGCTATGAACATTTCGGTGGTGATATCTCTGTACTGCGAAACGATTAGTCCATACACTGTCCATGCCACAGGGCAAAGCCAGTAATACCAGACCCACCATTTAGGAATTTTCTGAAATGACAAAGTTGGTAGAGACATTATGTTAGCATATAGATGCTAAAGGCCTAAAGGGACAAAGAATTTGAATGTTACTTACAGGTCTTGGGATAAAGAATCCGGAGAAGAGATTGAAGATTCCATAGAACGCTGCTGCGAAGATCGATGCTACTTGATGGTTTGGTGTGATGGAAACAGTCATCATGCCATAGTATGTGAAGTACAAGAAGGAGAAGAAGCTGACAAAGAAGAACCAAAAGAACTTCTCCACCTTCCAGTCAAAGGACACCATGGCATACACTATGAGGGAGTAATAAGCAGCTTGGATTAAAACATAAGGTATCTCAGTAAGAACCTGCAATCAAAAAGAGATTCATTATTACACTATGATTCTGTGTTTGTCATATCTGAAAGAGTTTTAGAATGTGGTGTGTAATGTAACTAACCTGTGCAATGGCATAAGGCATAGCAGAATACATTCCGGCGGCTCTCTCTCGATAGAATACAGTTCTTTCGATGGCTACCACCGGTTGGACAGTTTGGCAGTTGTTAACTCCAACGAAGATAACTGCTGCATACATTGCTCCAATAACCATGGTGAGGTTAGTTGTGGTCAACCTGTGCAAAGATAGAGAGAAAATTAGTTCAAAAAGTTGATAACTAATGAAGTTAAGATCTCTAATCACAAGGAAGCGAATCTTACGTGTGCTTGCCAACTCTCCAGAACACTGTCCCAATCATGAGAGCAGCTGCTAAGGTGAAGAAGAATCTAACAAGATTGTAATCTGGACTTCTCCAATATGTCAGCCATTGCTTCCATAAACAAGATGTGAACTGACCCCATGTGTTTTGAGAGTACTTTGTAGGGAAATATAGATCATTCGCACCAGGTGGAGGCGTGCTTAATTCCTTCACAAGAGCTTTGTTGCGCCTGCGCGGGCAATAAGTGATTGCTTTAGCTTGAAGCAACCAAAACAAAAGTATGCAAAACAAGCTATTTGAAATGTGTTTGTTTTGTAAACTTACTGGAACAAAGCAGAGTTCTTGTAGTATTCAGCAAAGTCCATTCCAAGACGGACCTCGGCCGCAATGGAACTTACTTCAAGCATCCATGTTGCTGGGTTGTACATTTCCTTGATCTTTGGGACACCTGGAATTGCCTCAAAGTATTCTACAATCT
>JASCZI010211517.1:17415-37631 GCA_036250425.1 Stylosanthes scabra
ATTTGTGTTTGATTTATGGATACTTTGCTATTTTGTTTATGAATCTCTAATTTCTTCATCTTATTTCTCATCTTTATAGCTTTCTTAATTGTTAAGTTTATGTTCTAGCTCTATTTCTTGCTCACTAAGTTTGGTTTATTTCTTGCTCATTTTATGATTTGTTGTTCTTTTATGCTTCTAGTAGTTGTAGTTGTTGATTATCTTGCTCTTCTACTCTCTTAATTATCTTGCTTGTTTAATTTCATAGTTGTAATCATGCCTTTACTTCATGCCCACCAACTGTTTGATAAAATGCTTGATTTAGTTTTAGAATAGTGTTCTTGTGCTTTGGTCATGGGTTGAGGTGTGGATGATCCTAGCTACTAATCCCTAAGGAAAGGATGGGTTGATCCTTGGGTTAAAACCATTCTGTTGACGCCAGGCTTTCGCTAGTGAG
This sequence comes from Stylosanthes scabra, assembly GCA_036250425.1. Lineage (NCBI taxonomy): Eukaryota > Viridiplantae > Streptophyta > Magnoliopsida > Fabales > Fabaceae > Stylosanthes > Stylosanthes scabra. The sequence continues at coordinate 17,852 of JASCZI010211517.1, forward strand.
AGTGAGTCCTTAATGAGGTGAACATGGAGGTTCTATCCATGTTCCAAAGACCTAAGTCCGTTGTACTAGAGTATGAGAAGCATGGAACTTACGGAACGGGGTTAATCTACCCACTCGACCGTTAAGTAGAGTGTAGCTTCGCGGGTTACGTGACAACCATCTATACTTGGGATTAGTGGTGTTCATGGGGACACACAATACCTCGATCCAAGACCAAGCACCCTTTTTTTTTTTATCAATTTTCTCTAAATCTCTTTCTTTTGCTCTCTATTCTCAACACACACACATAATTGTAACCCCCAATTTCCTGACAACCAAATTCAGCCCATGCGTTAACTCTTTGGGAGAACGACCCGAGTCCCGTACTCGGTATTTTTAACGTGGTTGCAAGCTCTTGTTATGCTTCTTGTTGATAAGAACGTCCGTTACACGTATACATAATCTATTTGGGTTCCCCTACAACGATTTCTTCATGTTTTCAAGAGAAAGGGAACTCCGAATTAACCTTGTTTACGACGCCTAGGACGACTCTTTCACGGTATTAATGACAATTACAATTTCAAAAGTTCCCGCCAAGCCATCAGTAAAATTATTAAATGAAACGCAATGTTTGCACCTCGTCTGCAAAAAAAAAATACACGACGCCTACCGACGGCCTAGCCGTCGGTAAAATTAAAGGTTTAACAAAACCGTGACGAGCCCGTTCTTCCCTATAACTGAAACGTGTCTCTCCCTCGACTCACTCTCTCTCTCCGCCACCATCTCTCTCTCTTTGATTTCTCCCTCCTCGGACCTCCGTTCGGAGTTCCGTCACCGCAATTGCGCTCGGGGTAAGTCCCTCTTCCATTTAATCGGTTTACTTTTTTAGTTTCGTGCCTTTTTCTGATTGTTTTTTATGCCCTATTTTTTGTACATAATGTGTTTGCTCAATGTTGAATTTTTTATTTATTTCAGGATTAGAGGTTCATCACCGCCGCTGTAGGGTGGGGACCGTCTGTTGTTGTGCAATTTAGATGTTGCCCATATTTATCCCGACACTACGATTGGTAACCTATTCACTTTATGTAGCATTATTGGACACTTTTAAATTGGAATTGTGATTAAATTATTAGGTAACATAATTAATTAAAAGGAAAAATTTATTAAATGTTTAGGATAGAGACTTGAACACCCAGGATAGAATTGTAGAATGGGAGAGGAGAATGAATTTGTGCGGGGGTGTAGAGATCCTTCCAGTTTGTTTGCTGTGGAGATTGCCTGTGTTTGCAATGTATTTGTTGTGAGGAATAAGGTGGATAGAACGACTATGTTTAAACAACGTAATTGCTAATTGTATGTTGATTGAAAATAGAATTTTATTTATGTTGAAACCTTTAATTCAATGGAGTTTAGAAACATAATTACAGGGGAAATTCTGTCGAAAATTTAAAAAAAATTGAAGAAATGATTAAGACGTTAATTAAAGTGACTTAAATTGGTAACATTATGTCAAATGTAGGAGAAAAACGATCTCACATAAATATGGCGCATGATTGTTCATGGATGTACGATAGCATTTATGCGAATAGAGGGGGGCTTAAACCATCATTCATAACCAGATTGGACGGATTCATACAATATTGTATGACCTTCGAAAACTACATTGGGTTGGAAAAGATTAATTGCCCGTGTACCAAGTGCAAGTGTATGAAGTATAAAAATAATGATGATGTAAGGATGGATTTGTTGAGGAAGGGTTTTATGCTGAATTATGAAACATGAGTGCAACATGGGGAAGGGAATGATTCAGACTTAACTAGGTTCAGGCTAGGCGGATACAATGCAAATAACGATGATCCGACAATAAACAATTGTAGCGATAACGTACTTAGATATGAATCCATGGTTGCAGATGTTTTCCCCCAATTTGAGCCGATAGAAGAGGATGACGACGGAGAAGAGCAGCATCATCCTATTCCCGAGGCAAAAATCTTTTACTAGCTACTAGTGTTAGTCAGGAAACCGCTTTAGGAAGGTTCGATTTTTTCTCAACTCTCAATTGCGACTAGAATGCTAGCAATTAAATCCGAAAATAATTATTCACAGCATGCATTTGAACAAGTGTCGGGGCTAGTTAGAGAGGTTTCTGAGGATGCTAGCGGAATCCCTAGAAACTATTACGAAGCAAAAAAAAACTCACTTCTCAGTTGGGATTGAAAGCGGTCAAAATTGATTGTTGTGTCAACGGTTGCATGTTGTACTACCAGGATGACGATCTGTTACGCGAGTGCAAGTTTTGCAACTCACCTAGGTTTGATCCTAACAAACGCAACAAGAACGTTCCTTTTAAAAGAATGCACTATTTGCCACTAATCCCTAGGCTAAAACGGTTGTTTGCTTCAATGATCTCGGCTCCTCACATGAGGTGGCATTACAAGAACCAAATAGAAGATGAACGGCGAATAACAGGGGGTTTATCTGAAAGGTGACGCCGGGCAAGGTGAATGTGACTGGTATGGTTTTTTGAATGAAATTCTGGAGCTCGAGTACTTAGGAGAGCCGAAGAAACGGACTGTGCTTTTTAGTTGTGAAAGGTACGATCCGGGTCGGCCTCGTGGGACTCGGACCCACAAGGACTATCAAATAACCGAGGTTAACCACAGTAGGCGATATGATCAATTTGACCCATTCATTCTAGCTCAGAATGCACGTCAAGTATATTACATGCAGTATCCTGGAAGTGGAAGATCAAATTGGAGGGTCGTTGTTAAATGCAAACCCTGTGGGCGGATTGAGTCCCAAGAGGTTTTCGTAACGGATGAAGCATATCAGAATGCGGAGGACATCCCTGATAAACCCCATTTTGATGGTTTATTTTGTGCTATAAATGAGCAAATTATCAAACCAAACCCACTTAAATGCTTGCAAATTGAATGCATTCATGAATTCTTGTTCCTTAGGGCTTAAATTGTGAATACATGCATTTTTTGCCATAATTCGCTACATATTCACTTACTTACTTAATTTCCATTCCATTCGATACCTTGATATGTTTGTTCAAGTGTTTCAGGCCTAAGTAGGTTAGAATCGGATAGGAAGTAGCCAAGGAATGCAAAAGGAGCAAGAAAAAAAAGATAAGAAAGGGTGCTATAGTCATCGGATTGGAGCAAACTTGGACTCTTTGGAAAAAATAATTCAATGCCTACAACTCTCATGTTGAACACTTTGTCAGATTCTAAGTGATTCTATGATAAATTCGCGTCTAAAGATCAGTGCTCAGAATTCTCCTAATGCTGTCAATCCTGACCTCTTGTCACTAAATTGGGCATAACTTGAGTTACAGAGGTCCAAATTACTTGGTTCCAATTCCATTGGAAATCTAACATCTATAGCTTCGCAACGATATATAATCGTCCTATATGCGTACACATATGGACTCGATGCTTACGCACACAAGCGGGAATAACGCGCAAGGCACGTTTTGTCACCTATGCATACGCATAGAAAATAGATGCGTACGCATCCGATCATAGACAGCAAGCAAAATGAAGACTAAAAAGGGAATTTCAAGCCAAGTGGAGGCCTATAAATAGAGGGGATGCTACCCCATTCACCACACCCCCTTTTTGAGCCCCTTTTTGGGGGTTCTTAAGTCTTGAATAATTTTTTTGAGTTTTTAGGGGAACTTATGTTCTCCCTTGTTCTCTCTTAGTTAAATCATTTTAGTTTCTAGGATCTCCATTTTCTTGTAGCCACACTAGCCAAATGTTTTACTGTTTTTATTGTCTGTTTATTTTACTGATACTCAGTCGGATTTCAACTTTAATCAATTTACTTTACCGTTACGCTGTCGATTTTCAACTACGCTTTTTACCATTTTACTGCCGTTACTCTGTCTGTTTACTTTCTCACAATTTACTATTATACTGCCGTTACTCTGTCCGTTTACTTTTCTGCAGATTACGATTTTACATACTGTTATGCTGCCAGTTTTATTTTCCGCAATTATTATTTCCGTCAAAGCGAGTAGTTTCCCGTAGTGTATCGGCTTTGGGGTGAAATGTGCACATGACCTTAGCTGCATGTCCCTCATAGGTTTGATGGGGATGAATGGAGTTAAGTTCGTTACCGCTATTCGTACGCCCCTGCCAACAAGGATGAGAGTCCCGCGACACGGATTCAATTTGGTGCCTTGAAGCATGAGTTGTGGACCTGGTGACAGCAGGTTCCACCGAGTTCTTTCAACCTCAAGTTATTGACTGCAGACCCCCGCCATGCGTGCACCACTGGTGAGTTTATTCCAGTAAGGCGGATTTACTCGAATCCATCGTGGGATCAGTACCCTCACAGTTGTGTATGCCAAGGATACGCGGAGGATTAACTTCTCCACTCTACCCTGGGTGGTGTGTTCCTCCTAGGTGATAACTCATCCGACCTGAGACTGGCAGTGATCATAGGGATACGCAGTATTTCAACCCATAGCCGGACACTCTTTTATTATTATTGTCTTTTATCTGCTTCCAACTGCACTTTGTTCACAACAATCAAATCAACTGCAACCAACCCCCGATCGAAAACAAAAATCTCGTTTCCGCTTCCTAGGGAAGAACGACCTGAGTCTCGTACTCGGTATTGTTAAATTGGTTGCCCCTTGTGACACATTTTCTAAACGGTGACAGGGCGAGGGAAAATGCTTTAAACGACAGCCCCATCCTGAGCTCCGTCAATCCCCGTAAGAATAATAACTGAAATAGAACCTCCCGAGACTCTTATATCTCTCGCCGGTGAAGTGGATATTGTGAACGTGCAACTCCCTAACGCTGAATACCAAGACGAGGGTGAAGTAGAAGAGCCAAATAGTGAAGATAATGACTCTGTTTCCGCGGATTCTATATCTACCCACGATGATGAGTGAAAGTGAGGTCTCTAACTTACCAAATGTGTATGTTTCTTTGTTCTTTTAGTTTATAATGCTTATGTTAATGTTTATGATTTAATTTATGTTAATCTTTTAGTTTATCATGTTTAATTGATGTCTCTAACTTAATGTTTATGTTTATATTGATCTTGTTTCAGGACACATGACTTGAGGGGACCGTGGTCTGGGTAGGGGACCGTGGCAAGGGTACAGGTGGTCGTCGGGGTCGGCCTAGGAAGAGGACCGGCATTCCTCTCGACCTCGAAGATGCAGAGGCCGGGAGCTCGACTCCACCTGTCACCTCGACTCCGGTCATCCCCACACTCGCCCTTTCAGAAGGTATGCCTGCCATGAGGATGATCCTCGCTCCTGGATCGAGGGTTCAGTCCTCGGAGACGACTAGGACCCCTTTGCAGCGTCCGACCCCTGCACAAACACTACAGGGAGCGAGGAGCCGCCCCGTCCTGAGACAGAGCCAATGCCAAGGCCCCCGGTTAACAATCCATTGCCTGAGGGAGAGGAAGAGGATATCATCATGGAGGAGGAGCGAACTCGATAGGCTGGTCGAGTCAACCTCTGTTGGGACGGCGGTAACTGGTAATATTTATTTATTGCATCAATTATTATCTGTAATTTACATATTTTGTTGCACACTTATTAGAATATTAATATGAATTGTTATGATGCTTCTGAAACAGTTGGAATAAGGTAAGCAAGGGCACGACCAAGATCACGTGGGTCTTCATGAACTACTAAGAGTGGTTCGTGCCCCAGTTTAGCATGGCATCGGATCACGCGATCCATTTTTGGTGGGACCGCTGGCGGGTAACTTCATATACTTATTATCTGTGTTATTTTATTTAATTATCCTTGTATTAAGAATTATAATACATCACTAGTCTTTGCTCTTAATTTCAGGCATTTTTTCGGCTGCAGCGTGGCTACGAGTTTGCCATCTATGAGTCGTGGCGGATGAGGGCCGCCAAGACACTCCGCGAGATGATGCACGAGATCCACAATAAGGGGGCGCCGCATGGATGGATCCGGGAAGACCCCTGGGACAGGCTTCTGGAGTTCTGGAGGCAGAAAGACTTCAAGAAGCTCAAGCAGACGAACAAGAGGAACCAGGCATCCGAGACGGGTGGATCACGGCATACCGGGGGATCCACTACGTACGAGGCAACGAGAGAGCGGATGGTACGTTGTTATGTATATCGTACGTATGAACATTGTCATTTGTATTATCATTATGTTTCTATTCTAAACGTTGTCATTTGTAGGTGTTGGAGCTAGGGCGAACACCCACACAGAGTGAGGTGTTTGCGACGACCCACACCCGGAAGGAAGATCTGCTGTGGGTCGACAGGTGGTCGGAGGACTTCAATGTAAGTAATCTACTCTGTAATAATTCATTCATTCATATTCTGTTATTTAACATTCATGATGTGTACTAATCACAATTAATTTCAAGCTACCTTCCTAGCGGAGTTGAAGAGGATGCAGACAGAGCGTCGGGTGATCATCGATACAGGAGGTCCAGAGCCCCCACCTATCGACGAGGACGCGGTGTGGGCACGGATAGCGGCCAGCTACAAGAGGGGCAGGATATACGGCAACGGAGTCGTTCCCTCGCATAAGTATCCAGCTTTTTTTGCAGATCTCGACGACGACGACACTGCAATTGGCCGTCCCGATCTCAGAGAGCGGGTTACCCTGCTCACTAGGGAACTTACACAGCAGGCGGAGGCACATGCCCAGAGGGTAACCACTGTGGTGGCAGTGTACTCAGAGAAGGTTCGAAGCCTAGAGTCCACCATGCAGGCACAGTCGAAGGAGGTCTCGGAGCCACTTGGCATTCCTAGCAAGCCAAGTGTCACGCATCTTCTCCGCCTCACCCTTTCGGAACCTGAAAGCCTTCTGTACATTGCATACAGAAAAACGCCAAAAATGGGTGTCCTACACGGAGAGAGAGAGAGAGAAAGAGAGAGAGAAAGAGATAGAGACTAAGCTTTGAGTAGGGCCGTCAAAATGGGCTAAACCCGTCGGGCCAGCCCGTTTATCCGTCTAAACGGACGGGCTTTTGTCTCTGAGCTCGGACCATTTAAAATTCGGGCTTAAACGGGCTGGCCCGTTTATTTAATTTTTTTAAATTTTTTTTTAAAAAAATAGCATTTTTCCCTATATTTTACCTTATTCGATCCGAAAACCCGACCCATCGACGAAAAACTTCGTTTTTTAATATGATTTTTCGCTAAAAAAATGTATTTTTTGGTCAAAAGTAATTTTTTAAAATTAAAAATTAAAAATTTTATTTATTTTTTATAAAAAATAATTAATTAATTAATTAAACGGGCTAGCCCGTTTACCCGTCGAGCTGGCCATAAATGGGCCGGGCTAGAAAAATTCTAGCCCGTATAAAACCGGGCTAAACGGGCTAGCCCGTTTAACTTGCGGGCTAGACGGGCCGGGCCTAAATGGGCCAGGCCAGCCCGTTTGACAGCCCTAGCTTTGAGAGAGATAAAGGATTTTGCAACAATGGGGGAAGAGAGAGGAGGGGTCACGTTTTGTAACTAAACGTTACCCTTACCGACGGCTTCGAAATGCTGCATTTCATTAAACCTTTAACAGCGACAGCTTACCGACGGGAAAATGAAAATTTCGAACGTTAATTTTCCATAACTGACGCCAAGTCGTCGATAACGTCAAGAGCGTTAATCAAAACATGTTTCTTGCTCACCGACGGCTAAGCTGTCTCGATAATATAATTAATATATTCTAAATTTACAGAAGGCTGAGCCGTTATTTATTGAGCCTCACTGTGGCACCAAAAAGCGCAAAGACCTATCGACGGCATTACCGGCGGTCACTACCTCCCCTGATACTGCAAGTCACGGTGTTATATTTATTGTCGCCACTTACTCTGTTACTGGCCGTCAGTAGCTCGCCGCGCCTTCAAAGCCGTTGGTACAAGCCTTAAGTGTAGCAGTGCTAGTGGTTTTATCATTGCTATTTGTGGAACCTTAATCACGATCGGTAATGTTATATATACACCTATTTTGGCTAATTAAGTTATTTATATTTATAGTAATAAGAAAATTATTTTAATGTCAAATAACACAAAAATAGTATTTAGATAAACTTTTATTTTACGCTGAAATAATCTTCAATTTAACATAGGATAAATAACATAATTAGATTCGATTTGCCAATTAATGTTGACAGCCCAACCCTGTCTCACGTCGGCACTAGGTGTATGTCCAAACGCCTCCTAATGCAGTTGAAGGATGCCTCGGCCCTCGTAATGTCTCACCCAATCACCAAGACAACCACTAACAGGGTCTCTGTCAACTGAGAGCCCAATCTGGTATGACACGTCCTCTAAAGTGATGGTCATCTCTCCGGCCAGCAGGTGAAATGTATGAGACTCAGGTCGTCATCATTCGAGCAGGGTAGAAGTGATGTGACGAATTCTTTTGTCACAATCCGGAAAGTGCACCGGATCAAGTAATACCACTTGTGAGTGGGTATCGTTCCCTCGAGGAAATGTGGATTAAGTAATATTCTTTAATCAATTTCCTTAAGTAGATCCAAATGATTTAATCAAGAGATCGATACAAAAACCAAAGAAAGAAGCAATAAAGAATCATGTAACAACAAGAAAACCTCACAAGAACCACAATCTTTATTAACAAATTATTACTAATCAATACAATCAATTATCAAGAAAGAGGGAAATGCAATTATAAGAAGCAAGATCAAGGAATCGGAGATATTCATCACTAACTTCATAAACCAGATTTTACCATTCAATTTCTGCAATTGTTATCAAATCAAAATGAATCCTAATATAACTAAATCCTAATCTCTTAGTGATCTAGTTTCATCTTTATCCTAATTAATCATCAATCTCTTGACTAATTAAACAAGAAAAGAGATAATGCACACATCATGATTCAAATCAATAACAATCAACAAGATCTCATGGAAAGAATTAATATGTCACATATTCAATCTTATACAAATCCTATTAGATTATTAAAGATTCTGATGCACATTAAATCACATGCTCATCTCTAAGTCACATGAAGAAATATGGAATGATTCTTGTAATATGTTTGAATACCTATTTTCTCAAACTCAACAATTCAAAACAAGAAAGATTCAATCACTCGTTAGCAATACAAATCTTTTAAAGATTATGACAAAGAATCAAACTAGAAGCAAACCAATCATTTATGTGATGAAGATACAGATTCATATAAGTGCACACTCATTCAATTCATTATCTCTAATGCAAAGATTAAATGTGAAAGATACTTCTTGAACAAGTTCATGATATGAATGTTAATGCAAAACTAGATTTTATGTCACATATTCAATCAAACATCAACAACAACATTCATAAACCATTTAATAATATGTTTGAACCTCATAATCTAGAATAGAGATTAAACCAAGTTAAGAATCAATTATACCTCTCGGTTGAACTTGATTCTTGAATCAATGAACAAGAAGAATCCTTTGGATTTGATGAAGAACATGCAGATTTTGAATAGAATGTTGGATTAATCCATTAGCTTGATGATGAATAGAACTCCTCCTCCTTAATCTCTAAGGTGTTTAGCCACTCATGATCATGAATGACTCAAGGGAAATGTTGAAGATGAATCTTGAATTCATAAGAACAATGAATCTTGAAAGTACGAATGCTACGAAGATGGTTCTTGAATGTATGAACATTCAAAGAACTAGAGAGAGAAAGTGAGAGAATTCTAACTAAGGTAGAGAGAGAGATAAAACTGAATAATACTTCATTGATTCATTGATTCTTACAACAAAAACTAATCTATATCTAAGTGGAATCAAAACTAGCTTTGAGAAGAATCTAGAAACTAAACTTGACTAATTGCCTAAATGAATGTGTAAAGTGTTGTCCTAGATTGATTGATTTTCACTTATTTATAGATTAACATAAATGAAATGAAATACAAATTCACTTGAAATGAAATTACAAGTTGGATATCAAATTCTGCATCAAAACACAAACTCACGCCCAAGCTCTAAATCTGGCGCTTGGGCGTTGGCTTTGGGCGCCTGGGCGTTGGTGATGCTGTCTGACTTGGTGAGCTAGCTAGCAATGCCTGGGCGCTGGTGATGGGCGCCTGGGCGTTGGCGCTGATGAGCCCTGGAGGTGCTTGCTGGCGCTTGGGCGCTGGTTTGGGCGCCTGGGGCTGGACACTTGAAGCTGAGGTGCTGGACACTTGCTCCACGCCTGGGCGTTGGTCTAGCTGGGCTCTGAAATGGCTCAGTGCCGCCTGGGCACGGAAAACTAGACACTAGATTTTGTTGCACATTCCTAGCGCCTGGGCATTGGTTTGAGCGCCTGGGCGTCCAACTCTGGCTCAGAATGTCTGTTTTCATGCTCTTTTGGCCTTTTTACCTGAAATTGACCAACAAATTCATCAAAGTACCATGTTTATCCAATCATACATAATTTATACTTATTTTTACTAATTTTGGTGAAATTATAAACAATTAAAATAGAAAATTGAGTATGATTTGGTTAATGAAATCTTTAAAGATACTAAGGCATCAAGAAGCAAGTGCCCAATCGTGCTCGAATGGAACTAAGTACGCTACGTGACCGAAACCAGCCAAATCAAAATACTCTCTAGCTCTCTCGTTTGGCCGGGGCAATAGCTTTTGCCGGCTGCGCAGGACCCTATCCGGCTGCACCACCAGATATTTACTAGATTAATAACGAAACTCTAAAACTTGTGAAAATAATTAACGAATAACAAAAAAACACAATATACATACGAACTGCTGAAGTATGCCAACTATGTGATCCACCGCATCTAAACGGTACATAATGCCCTTATATCCGACTAATTGGTTCTACATAAACATGAATTATTATGTTATATACGTAGTTACTAAACAGAAAATAATTTATTACGGTGAACATGCTAACACACATAACATACTACATATGAAAGTGAAACACAAATTAAACTTAACGTATTGTAAACATATATAAATTATTAGACAAATGAAAAAATAAAAAATTGAAGCAATTTATCTAAGGTAAAACTAACCTACCCTTAGAATTAATACATTCTAACTAATTCACGTATTATGATTTAGATAAATTAAACTGACCCTAATTACTTAGTATAAAAAATTTAAATTTTCTACGATGAAGTAATAATAAAAATTTAAAATTAATCTAACCTAATAAATTTAATATATTCTAAATAATTGTAATTCATAATCAATTGTTATACATAACCTGTTCTACACTAATTAACATATTACGTAGTTAAATAAATTAAACTAAATTTAATTACTTAGTATAAATAAATTAAAATAAATTTAATTACTTAGTATAAATAAATTTAAATAAATTTAGAGTTAGAGAGAGGACAGAGAGAATTGAAAATGAAGAAGGTGGATTAAACAAATGCGGAGGATGGACGCCGCTTTTATAATGTTAGGATGCCGATTTTGGTTAATTATGTTAACCATGTTACAATATGTATAAGTTCATTTGATTAGGTTTTGATGAATGACAAACATTAAAGTTGAGGATAAGAGTTGAAAGCAAGAAAACGAAGACAAGAAGACAAGTTCGCAAGGTTGAAGACGATATAGTATCTTAGGAATTAGGTAAACTTCTTGTCAAGAACCAAACTTATTATCTCTCTCACACACACACTAAAAATGTTTTTAAGGTGTTTTAAGATCCAAAGAAATGGTTTTGAAAAAGTGAAAAATCGTTTTATTGCATAAGCATTGGTTTTGTTGCAAAAGTTGCACACATAGGCGTTGGTTTAAGGCTTTGTGCATGCTGTCAATCTTGACCTTTGTGCACTAAAGTGGTGATAACTTGAGCTACAGAGGTCCGAACGATACAGTTCTTGTTTTGTTATAAAGCTAACGTCCGGGGCTTCAAATCGGTATATAATAGTCTATAGTTGACATTACGTTTAGGCTACAAAAGAGCCAGAATTGATTCCGGAATCGATTCCGCGTGACCAGCGTAACCGGAATTGATTCCAACCCAGGAGCTAAAAATTCAAAAATTCCATAATAGATAGTTGTGGAATCGATTCCTTTCCAGAGTGATGAAAACACTCATAATGGCTAGTTTTGACAAAATAGTTCCATCCCACTTACTCCCCAACGTCTCTAAGGTTTGGGAAGTCTATAAATTGATAGCTTTGAGCCTTATTTTATACACAACATTATTTCCAAGTATTCTTGTGCTTATACTTCAATTTCTACATAATTTCAAAGTGATTTTTGCACATATTTGAGAGATAACCAAAGATTGGTTCATAGAACTTCAATTGTATTCATCTACTCTATTTTGAGAGTTATAATTCTTTCTCTACACAAATTCTTGTATTCTATCTTGAGTGATCTTAGAGTGTGATTCTCTAAGGTGGTGAGCGTTGATAAACACTATAGTCGGTGAGATAAACACTTAAGGGAAATCTTGAAGTTAGGATTACTTCGAGTGAAGTGGGTTATCTTGTGATACCGTGAGGTGTTCGATTCAAGCTCTTGTTGTAAAGGTTTGTCAAGCACCTTGAAGCTTGGTGGTTTAGTGGAACTTCTCAATTGCGATTGTGAAAGAGTGGACATAGGGAACAATTATGCCGAACAACTATATATCGTTGTGTATTATCTCTCTAAATCCAAACTCTTTTATATTCTTGTTATTTATATTTATACAAGTGCTATTGGAAAGTAAAAGCTCCTTATAAGTACATAAGAAGTGGCTTAAGTTCTTGGAAAAATACTAGTACAAGCATTTGAGCCATTTATATTCAAAGTAATTTACGTTTCCGCGAAAAATAATAATTATTGTTTAGATATTCAATTCACCCCATCTTAAATATCCGTGCTTATTGACTAACAAATTATACAAAAACTCGGCGTAGGATGGGTAAATTTCCAAAAGAAAAAATAGGATTTCAGTAATTAATGTTTTATATATTAATGTTTAACCGGAAATAAAGAATTAATTTATTTTATTTAAAAAAAACCTCAAGTAGACAAAATGAAATTGATTGAAGATTGGCATTCGTCAATAATGTAGCCGTTATTAAAAAGTTTAAAATAGCCGTTGAGCTACATACTCTACCCTAAGAATTAGGATAAATTATTTTGTTGGGATTATATAATTGTACCAAATTTTTTATTTTACACACTAAAATTTAGCCATTAAATTTAGTTATTAGTATAAAATATATATTAAAATATCAAATATACATTAAAAATATTTAAATAACAAATATATATATATATATATATATATTATATTTTCAAATATTTAGTGATTGATTTGGTGACTAAATTTTTGTGTACAAATATCATTATTGTTAATTTGGTTAATATTTTTATTCTTTTTAATCAGATTTTTTACACTAAATCAAATTTTATAATTAAGTTTATACTTGAAAAAAATGTTTGATATAAAAGAATATTTCATTATATGAGATATATTTCATTTTTTGTAACAAAATATTCTGTTATATTTAACATTTTTGTTACGTTAGATACTTAATTACAAAATATAATATGATGCAGTGACTTAATTGCTAAAAACTTAATTACAAAATTTAATATGATGCAGTAACCTAATTAAAAGAAAAAAGTATCAATACTTAATTAAAAATTTAGTAAAATTACATATACTATATGAACAATTAAACCTTAAAATTATTAAAGATAATTAAAAAATTAAATCTATTTATCTATTTATAAATTTAAAAACCAAGGTAGCTCCTCATTTATCTTTCATATTTCAAATCTCTTATGGCTATAGCACGTAAGAAAAAATTCACAAATAGCACATCTCTAAATCTCTTCATATCTCACATTAACATTTCTCTCATATCTTATAATGCCATATTTGATCCCTCTTTCAGTTAGTATATTGCTATATGCATTCAATAATTCTACACAATCAAGCATTTTAACCAATCAAATCCAAACAAATCTATATTCCTCACGCGCCACCATAAACGAGTTTTTCGCTCTCTGCTGCAACCGCGCCTTCCTTTCTTCCTCGTTCTTCTTCTTCGTCTCATTATTCTTTTTCTCCTTCCTTCAGCTGCTTCTTTTGACGACGACGACGATAGCAGCGACGACGGTGGCGGAAGAAGAAGAAGAAGAAGAAGAAGAAGAAGAAGAAGAAACTTGTTTGGATGCCATTATTTGGCTAAAAAAAAGATCTTTTTATGTTATTTAGCGTGTTTGGATAATTTCCAGTAGTAAAAGTAAAAGCACTAGTAAAATAAAATAAAAAACATCTTTTTTCAGAAGATGTTTTTTATATCTTTTTTTAAAAGATCGTTTTTACTAGAAAAAAAGATGTTTTTAATATAATAAATGAACAAAAAAAGTACTTTTACATTATTGTATCCAAACATAATGATAAATAAAAAGATATTATCATATGAGATATCCAAACATAAAATTATTTTTACTTTTACAAAAGATCTTTAAAAAAAAAAGATAACTCGAAAAAAGATCTTTTACGAGAAGCTCGCCCAAACAAGCCCTAAGAAGAAGAAGAAGAAGAAGAAGAAGATGATGATGATGATGATGATGATGATGATGATTTTCAATGAAATTCACTTCTTTTCTTTATAAAATTTGGTTCTACTTTTAGTCACCTAGGCACCAATGATGATGATGATGATGAGAAGAAGAAATCCGATTCTGTTTTTCAATGAAATTCATTTCTTTTCTTTATAAAATTTGGTTCTATTTTTAGTCACCTAGGCGCCAAGATGGGCGTTCTTGCTTCCGATTTTCATGAAAATTCGATTCTATTTTTCATGTGTTGTGATTGCATTTCTGCTAGATCAGCAGAACAAGGATGTGAATGTTGCAACACAACCTTGGAAATCAGATAAAGATGAGTCTTCTTCTGAATGTGGACATACATCCTTGCAGGATAGTTTGCCGGAGACATTGGATTCGTCTTCTCAACTTTAGGGATATCAGATGTCCTTTTACCCTCTCGAGTACATGTGAAGAGTTGATTCTAAATAGCACCGGTCTCTTTATTCCTCTGTGAATTTCTGATTTTAGAAGCAAATCCAGCTCTTTTAGCATACTCCTTGTAGAAATCATTAGCTTCAGCACATGTTACAAATATCATCCCAACCTGAGGGACGTACTCTTCATCAACATTACACAAGAACTGCAATAACAAAGACGAAACAAAAATCAATTAATCGTTGAACAGAACATGTCACCAAAACGAACAGAATTTATAACATGTCACCAAAAAGAGAGCAAAACAATAAGTTTCACATATTAAGTTCACAAAACAATTGAAATCAATTTTTTAACATGAATTTTAATTTTACAGATTGAATTGAATTTCATAATAAACAATCAAATAACAAGAACAATAATTACAAGAACAGAGTCAAGATTGAACAAAATTTATGGACAGATTGAACAGAATTTATGGACGTAACAAGTAGTAGGATTTAAGCAAACATATTAATACAAAACGAATTAAGAAAATGAATGAACAATTTGCATCATGAAGTAAACCTCAGAATAAACAATCAAACAGCAAACATTTGAAGGATAAATCGTGCAAAAAACACGTAAAAATTCAGAAATCACGAACCTCAATTTGCTCCTCCAATTGCTCTAATGATTGGTTCGAATTCAGATCCTAAGGAATCAAACTACCTTCCACCATCACTATTCCATATGATCAGAAATCGAAATCGATGAATTTGATAAGAAAAAGAAGAAAAAGAAGAACATTGAATCTGAAACTGAAGAAGACGTTGAGGAAGAAGAGAACGATGAATTTGAAAATTAGTTGAATCCTTATTTGAATTTTTGAGCTGAGGGTTTGGGAGGCGCATTTCACGAGCTGAAAGATTTTAAAGAAGGGCATGAGAAAGTGTATGGTTAGCGTGTGTTTAATAAAATCATGTGTTGCTATTATAATTGATTAGAAAGATAAAAAAAAAATGGATAACTTTAACCAAATATATAAGAATATTTGTATATTATGAAATATTTTATAAAATATTTTAAATAATTTTATTGTTAACACTAAAACATTTTGTCAATTATATTTTTGTATTTTTTCACGGCTTAAGCAAGTGTTAACATAGTATTATTGAATTGAAGTCAACCACAGTCCGTAGACCTTGACCAGGAAGAAGAATGAAAGTTCGGATTATATATATAGTGGGAGAAAAGGGTATGACAATGGTGTATAATTTACATTGTTTCGCGATTACAGTGATACACTTGAAATTATTCTTTATTCTTAAATATCTATGACTTACATCAAGTATCAAGTATATAAATATAAAAGCGAATTTGGCATTCGCAGGTATACTCAAACTCAGAAGCTACTTCCCTCCCTAACGTCGGAAGCTTCATGAAGCATGCGATGACATGGATTTGGTGATATAGGTGTAGTGGCTTACATTTGTGGTCTGGTCTGGACAACATAGAGTTTTCCATCCTTGATTACACCTTCGATGTCCTGAGGAGAGCCATACAACTCTTCGATTGCGCTTCCTGCACGAGCAATGCTTGAGAGGATTGATTGTCGAAAACTACCATCTGTTATTAGTGGGTCACATGAGTAATCAAGCACCACTTCCTCCTCCTCATCCATCGGCACGCTGTTCAGAGAGGAAACTTGGTCATAAATCATAATGTCACAAAACATTGAAAGAGGGGAAAATGAAACAAAATCTTTTTACAGCAATTGTTAGCAACATAAATAGGGACGACGAAACTTTGATCTTTTTTTTCATCAGGGTTGGTATACCGAAATCTGAAATGCTTTTCCTTATTTAGTGTTGTATGCTGGATCTTCTAAAGACTATACACTCGTCTTTAATTATACAAACTTCATAAGATAAATTAAGCTACTAAAATATGGTGTTCAATTTATTTCAAATTCTGCATATTTAATCCAAGTTTTGGCTAACTTTCATGTTATTTAATGGCAGAAATGGTGAACAACCTCATTCATAATTTGGGATAAAACAAAATAGCTTAGATGCAATTTTTCATGAAATTTATGTTAATCAAATGAGATGCTGATGAAGAGGTATGGAAGGCAAAGGTGTACCTGTCGTAAAGGCCAGCTCCAGCATAACCTTCTAGGTCTTCACCATTGGAATCAGATCGGAAAATAATTGACCGTCTAATAAACAGGCCAATAGGTTTGCTAGGATAACCCAAAAGCTAGAGAAGATCAAAACCATCAGCAAAATAATGAAAAATTCATGCAACAGATGCAGTACTGATACAAGTGATTTACCATGTCCACTCTAATTTTGTTATACTTGATTCATACAATAATGTGATCATGTTGGTGCTAGGTTATTGCCCCATATGCAACATGTTATTTGAAACGAAAATTATTCATGTAATCAATAATGGCAAAAGGCTCGATAGTAGTAATTGTTGTTTTGGCATAATCTTAAAAAGAATGATAATTGGATACAGATTTTACTGGAAAAAACTGGGTTATTAAAAAATTACCTGAGGTGAGTTCAAATCATGTTTTTTGCTTATAAAACTCAAAGCACGACCAGGATAAGCTCCAACGAGTGTTTCTCCAAGTCCCTTTACCAACTATGTAAAACAAAATTTACAATCAATGTCTTACTGCTTTGTTCTTTCAATTCTTTTTACAAATAGTGAATATGTATCTTCAAGTGTGTGGAAGCATAAGCTCAAAAACATAAAATCAGTTAATTATACCTCAGCATATATTTCTGATGCGTCTCCAGAGGATGGATTGGTTGTGTGGATGACAAAAGCATAGTCCGCATTTATCACTTCCTGTACAAGGACAGCCATGGAAAGATACTCGTGGTCTAGTTTTACTTTTCTTGTGCTGAAGTATGCTCTTTCATTCCACTTTGAGCCCCAGACCTTTTTGGTGAAACAAGAAAAAAAATCACAGAGCAGCATTACTAAGAGAAATTTTCCTAAGATTTTAAATCAAGTTGAATAAATCATCTTCTGTTACAGTTGGCATTTGTTTGATCACACACAACTAAAACACCCAAGTGTGACAATTGAGAAAATTTAAGAAACTCAATGAGGAACTAGGAAAATTAAGGGAGCAGATTGCTCATAAAATTGTACTAGAATCAAGTTGAGCCTAACGAACCTAAAAGAGCGAACTATAAGGGAGAGTTGACCAAGACTTAAGTCTATCTGGTCCTTATCTCAATGATTTGGACCATGAAATTTGATTGACTAGCCATATAAAGGAACAACAATAGAACATATTTGATACCATATTATAATTGAGTATACTTAACCCGGAAAGCTACCTAGCAGGGGAAAGTTACCCTGACTTATAAAAAGTAAAAAACTACCTACAACTATTAGTTTATAAAGTATTTTACAAAGATATTTAATTATATATTAACACATCCGCGAAAGTATGTGATTTTCATACCTACTATCTATGAAGTCTCACACACTTGCACACAAGATATAATTGATTACATACTTACATAGTAAAAGTCTTTTTACACTGATAACGTATTAAAATTATAATCTTATTTGTAATTACTGTAGATTTTAAGCAAATTAAAAAGCTAATTATTTTGAGTTATGAAATGTACCCTAAGCATTGACTACTATATACTATAAAGAAATTGTCTCACATAAATCTTCTAGATACATGATTATAAAAGAAAATTGATTACACTTGAGAAATTGTAGTGGAACAAGTTAAGAAATTTTACACACAGATAACCCTTACCTTTTTTATAGCTTTCCATGCTTGCTCCCAGCGCTTTTCACCTTCATCACCTGGCCAAGGCATTCCAGAACTCTTCAACTTAGTTTTCAACTCCTCCACCTGAAAATAATGACCAATTAGGTTAGGATAGCTACATAAATCAAATAATGCCTTCAGGATCTATTAAAAATGCGAAAATCAGATTTTCAATAAATTCGTTTAGACTTTAAGCGTAAGACCTTTTCCTATTCAAATGCAAGTGTAATATTCAAATGAAGAGAAATATTCGTCATTAAATGTAACTATTAAGTGTTATGCCTAATTCTAAAAAGAACATACCAACTGGGATGGTGCATTCAACTGTAAAACAGTTTCCCGGATATCCTTGAGGGCACTGAAATCCCCTTCAGTTAACTTCCTTTTGAGAACATTGATCTTATCAGCCACTGCCTGTTGGTTAAAATAACGTCCAAACTTTCATTTAATCACAAGAATTACTTGCATATAATACATTAAAAAATGGGTTAAAGTAAAGCTGTTGTGGATGCATTTACATAATTTCAGTACTTGATTCCATCCAACAATAAAAGTTTAACTACAAGTTTGCCACTACCAGAACCCTATCTTAATACACCAAGACTATAATAATAAATTAACATGATTTTTTCATGATAATTGAATTTAACATCATAGGGTTCAAATTCAAATTTACTTCTGTATGTGCATGCATGTGTGTGTGAAGAAAACCACAAAGATTGATATAAGAGATAACATCCAGAACCTTATTTGATTTATCAGAAAGAACATGCTCAAAAACTCCAAAAGGTATGGCAACCGAGGTAGGAATTCCAATCCAAGAAGGTACTTTTCCTTTTAAATAACCAATGTTACGTGATTTAGCTCCAACCTGCGAAGGCACAATATTTCACAATGTTATGCTCTAGGTACACAGTTAAAGGAAATTACATGTCTGGTGTTTGGCCAAATTCATAACTAGAACCAATAGAGACATTAGCAAAAGCAACCATAGCTGTTTAAAATTGATGCTGCATTTCTAAAAGCTAACCATTTCATTGGTGAACTCCTCAGACGAGATAGCATATCTA
>JASCZI010211517.1:67519-80079 GCA_036250425.1 Stylosanthes scabra
CCGAGCAACAAGATTGACTACATGTTATTATTCAATAGTCCAACTACCTAAAACAATAGAGGAATAATTACTGAACATACCCTTGACCATCACAGATAACTCCCCAATGCAATACCAGAGAGCCACTACTACTTGAAACCTGAATATCTACTACAGTTGCACCTTCTGGTGCTGAAGAACTAACACCAACCTGGTCCAGCGATCATGAACATCAATTAATTGACAGATTACTGCATTGCATTCCCTTATTTATTATTATTAAATAAAATTCGGTAGTTTGGGGTAGTTGCCTACCTGCAACTCGATATTTCCTTCAAGGTTGAACTTCCCTGAAAGCTGATCCATGGCAGAAATGAGTCAATTCTCAATACAACATTCAATTTCAAATAAGCACATGCTACTGTCTCAGACAAAACCATACAACACTGGCACCGTAAGCCAGTTCTTGTTATGTTTTAAGATTGAGCTGTTCTCACCTACAGTTGCTGACGTTTTGCTTGAAAAAATTGATCAAGATTGAACAGTCTTCTACTGAAGCTAAATATAACCAATTTTCGAATATTTTTAACAACATGCTTCTGCCCATACGTCACATTTTAAAAACAAGAAACATGCCTACTTCTTTCCCCTTACACAAAAGATAATCTGAGCTTGCACCTTATAACTTATTTGCAGAATTGCATTATACTAGTAAGTAATAACATTGCCTCAGCATCATATAAAACAAAAGGAAAAGAAAGAAAAAACGAAAATCATATTTAAAATAAAAATAATATAAAATACAAACGTTGTAGCCACTAGTCACAATGAACATGATGGTTGAGCAATCAATGCTTATATAGGATACCTGAGAAGATGGACTGGGGGTTAACACAGCGCGTGGAACAAGCGCGTGGTTCCTGAGCTTTCCCATACCTAACTTGCGGTTACTGGCACAGAGCTTGTTCCCTCGGAAATTTGTAGAGAGGAGAAGCTTCTTCGGTGGATACAATCCTTTATTGGCACTCCAAGCTTGGAATAAAGAGTTTGAAGAACCAGCCTTACTTTGATACTCCGAAACCGCTCGACAAAGCAGAGTCTGGTAGAAGATACTATGGCTCACACTGTTGCTCATATTCGTCGATCCACTTCTTCCTCCTTCTTATACAACGTGGAGTATAGATTACACAACGAGATAACCAGAATTAGTAATTGCTGAAATCAACAATCAGCTAATATCGAACGTAAATCAACCAGAAATTGTAAAAATGCAGCGATGCGAAGAAAAGAAGGATTCAAGTTCGTGAAATGGAATGGAATGGAAACGGAGAAAAGGAACCTTGTTGAAACGGAGCTTGTACAGGTGGAACTGTATGAGATCGAAATCGTGTGAAATAATGAGTGGTGCGAGGAATGGAGAATGCGAAGAAGATGAAGATGATGTGGCGAAGGGAAGATTTTTAATTTTGCTTTGTTCGCGCTTTGGAATCAGAATTCAGATTTCAGAATTGTGAATGAATCATGGATGAATGATAGCTGTTGGTTCGTTCGTTCACTCATCACTCGCTCTCATGAATACTTACAAAGGTTCTGAAAACAGGGCTGATAATGGAAAATATCAAGCTACGAGTGAGAGGTTTTACAGGTTCAACCAGTTTAGCCGGAAGTTCAACCATTTTTAATAAAAGAGTAATGCTAAGAAACCAAGACTTTCTCTTAATAAAAATAACATATTAAGTAAAGGAGAAAATATAGGTAACTAATATTTTCTTAACCAACATCCACAATAAAAATAAAATATTCGTAATCATTGTTTATAGAATATCCACAATAAAAGAAATAGAACATCTGAAACCTAAATCAACCAATAATCAACCAAAAGAAATAAAATATATGAAACCTATAAATAGAACATCCAAAATCTAAAAAAATAAAACATCCAATTTAAATTATTGGCTGAAATTTTATTGATTACCTAGCATTATTGTAAAAAAAAATATTAAAAAAATAAAATTATATGTGATGTAGACAATAAAAATATTACGAGTTTTTTTCTTTTCTAAAAAAACCAAAACGTACATGCATGTGTTTTTGCAAAAACCGGTCAAGTTCAGGTTCGATTCAGCCAGCAGAAAACTGCCTGGTTCGTTGGTTTGATGGTGGTTTTTAAACTAGTGGTTCAAAGAGGTAAACCAAACCGTTTTCTTGGTAATCTCCCACAAAATACTTTTCTAGATTTGAGTATTTGAAGGATCGAGGACTCCATGATCGAGGACTCGATGACGGTGGTGCATAGACTTTAATTTTTTATTTTTGAAAGATATGGTGAATAGATATTTGATAAAATAGATATAAGAAATTCTTGGGAGTTCAGTATAATTTTTTTTTTTTTATCACTAATTATTTTTTTAATTACATTCACTTTTTATTGGTCTCATAATGTTGGTTTTCAGTATTATTCAATAGAGATTTTTAGGTGGTGAAATTATCTAGTGATTCTCTAAGATTTCAAGTGTTATCTTTAAAATGAAAAAAATATGTATATATATTAGAAATAATTACAATCACACAATTAAAATTTTTTTTCATAATTTTTAAAGAACTACTAGATACACATTTAGAATTTTTTCTATAATCTTTAAAGAAGTACTCAAAACTTTGATAAAATATCATGTGATCCATTTCATCGTATATTTATTTTATGCATTATTAATTATGGCTTTGGATCACTGAATTAGGGTCGTACTCAAATATCTTATCCATCACTGCATTATTATTTATACTCATTATTTATTTATTTATTATCTTCCAAGACCAGTGAAATCTTAATTCAACACGTTGGCAAATGTTTCTTTTCAATTTTAGCCGAAGATGACAACACCCAAAGAACTATTTCGCAGTTCTAATCATTTTAAAAATGATAAAGACAATGCTAATTCTACTATAGAGAGATATTTGTATGTATAAAACGATATATTTTATATAATAGTTACTCATTATTTATTAAAAATAAAAATGACCCGTTATTTGAATGAATATTATATAAAACAGAATATATCTGATCTTTAAAGGAAAACCGTTAATTATTACTTTATTAGTGATATCAATGTGCATTATCACGGAGAAATTGTGGATGCAAACATAATTAGTTGTAAGCATTACAAAAGGTACATAGTGGTGTTGAAAAATGAAGAGCTTTCACAAGTGATGAGCTAGAAAAATAAAGCAAAAGTTGATAAGAGCACAAAATTGGAAAAGATGATTTGCGCCTTAGTCACATGAAAACGGACGGTAGCAAAACATTAAGGTGAGAAACATTTACCCAACTACATAAGCAAAGCCAAACTCGTTTCTTAGCTTTTTGTCTAGGCATGGCTGTGGGGTTATGATTTTGATTTGAATCCCTTTTTGCGACGAATTATACCATTTGGGGTAAGTAGAGTAACACAAGATAGCATAGGCATCTTGATTTTTTGTTCATTCACCCATTTAAATCATGCTGAATTATTTTACATTCTTTAAACCACCCTAAAAAAAGAAAGAGAAATGAAGAAGAAAAGAATCCTCAAATAAGCCTATTTTTGAAATACCAATCCATCCTTAAACTAACTCCAAATTAATATGATTAAACTTATAATAAAACAAAACAAAAACCACAAATATATAACATGAAAATGACCGCTCTTATTTTTTTTGTTTAACAAAAATGACCGCTCTTAAAAATTAATGAATAGAATTGTCAATTGACTAGATTTCTTTTTTTAGTTGGACTTTAAGATTTTATTCTTTGGGCTTGTAGCCTGTATGGTTGTAACTTGAGGAGGCGGTTACTGAAATAATGGCCCAAAATAAAAATATAAAGGGTCATGCTATGGGGATGATGCCTTAACTTTTCATCATGGGAAGAAATAGGCTGGCGATTAGAGAAGAGGGCACCTGTGGCTGAGGCTGTAGCTTAGATGGCAAATCATTCGCCTCTTAAATGTCATATCATGGGTTCGATTCTAGTTGAATGCTAGATGTGAAGAAAAGAAAAAAATATTATTAAAGTTTCAGTCTCGGGAACTGAAACTAAAATTTTAGTTCCAATCTCTATCCAACAAACAATATACTTAATCTCAATCTCTTAATCTCAATACTTAGAACCAAACGCACTCTTAATATTATAGTATGTGTGAGTGTGGAATAAGTGTCTTGTAATACTAGGATTGGAGTTGTCCAATCCAATTGAAAAAAAAAAAAGCACCTTGCATTGACGTTGGCAGAGAGTTATAGATACCTTTTTCCATTTGCTAGCTAGTGTCAGGTTCGGTGACAATGTCACATACACTTTATATCATTCAACAAAAAATATTTTTTAATAATTATAATAATTTAATATTAATAAAATAAAATTTATTACATTAAAAATAAATATATTTGATATTTTTATTGACTTTATTATAATGGTAAAATTAATAATATAAAAAAAAATTTATTATAATAATAATACATACTATTATTATTATAAAGAGTATTTTAATTTTTTTTAAAAAAAGTATTTTAATTAAATAAACTAAAATATATATTATTTAATTCTTATAACAGAAAAAAAATATAGCTTTTAGAAATAGAAAAAGGTAAGTGTCATTTATACATCTCACGAGAGCAAGATATTTTTTCTTTTAAAAAATATTGTAAAAGTTAAATAATAAATTATTCTATTGATCTTTATAATTTTATTGAATTTTTAATTTTTGATTCTTATATTTTTTTTCTTTTAATTAAGTCTCGTATCATAATAAATTTTGTAATTAAATCCCCATTATAACGTTAGATATTCGGTTAGGACTTATTCACTAAGAAATAGTATATTCTTTTTATATATCATAATATATTTTACTATATCTATTATTTTTGTTACAGTTTACAAATCCCATTGAGGTTAACTTTTTTCAATATGATAGTAAAATATGTGATTTGTTAAAATATTGGAGCAATTTGGTGAATTGTGTGAATATGGTGCTGAAACAATTCGTCATTATGAAAATTAATTTAAGAATGGATGCTAAATGGGTGGAATCAGTGGCGGATCCAGAAAATTTTAACAGTGGGACAAAAATATATACTGAATAAATTTTATTATGTTGGACATTGATATATAATTGAAATCCTAAAATTAAAAAATCAATGCACATTTTTTCTTTAAAAAATACTCTTTTTATATATAATTTATGAAAAATATATATTTTTTATTTTTCAAAACTTTAAAACTCAAAAGCTCTTAATTAAATTATAAATAACCAGTAAGTAGTTATTCTAACTAAATAATTTATTTATATTATTTATACATACATTTAAAAAATGAAAAATTAAATCAATTGTGCTTATTGACTCGAATCTTTATCATTTGAAACCAGGATTATACATTTGTATTAGAAAAAAAAACTATATCTATATATTTAAAGTATATTAATCTAAAATAAATAAAATTTATAATAGTTTTTTTTTAAATAATTAAATATTTTTAAACTTAATTTTAATACATTATTGTGAGTTTAAAAATTTTATACATACATTTAATTGTGTATTGTCATGTAAAAAATAACTATTATTTATATTTATTAAGTGAATGATCATAAAAAATGTGATTAAATAATTATATAAAAATATTTATAATATTAATGTATTAAAATTAAATTTGATATTATTAAACAATTATTCTACTCATAAAATATAACATGATATATATTGTTAATAGAACAAAAAAAAATTAAATAAACCAGAACAAGATAATTATAATTTATTATAAGGGCAAAAGCAATGTTATAAGGGAGCAAATTTATTTATTTATATATAACTACTAATATTTTTCCAAATCATCACGGTTGCCCCCTCTATTGGCAACGTGGGTCCGTCCCTGGGTGAAATGCATGCATATGGATTGATTGGGTGAATTTTTCAAAGGTGGAAAAGGCCCTAAATCACCAAACACGCATTCCACGTGAAGTTACCCATCCAGAATGCATGCAGCGTGTTGGAGTTGCTGCAACATGCATCCAGCGTGCTGACCGGAGACCAGCACGCATCTCGCGTGTTGACCAGCTTCCAAGGTCGACTTGCATGCGAGGGTGCCTATATATAGGTGTGTAGATCAGTGATAGTGTATGATAGTGATAGGATAATGATAGTGAGATAGTGTGTTGTGTGCTTTCGGTTGTGTGCTTAGTTTGATTAGGTGATTTTTTTTTTTGCTGCAGTTTGTTATTAGTTAAGGAAAAAAATAGTTAGTATTAATATGGTGTGCGATTATATACTTTCGGAGGGACACATAGTTCATCATCTTCACGAGTCGAATTATGTAACTGCACTTACTTTAATTTTAATTTTAATCTATTTTTTTAACAGTTTACATTTTGTTAATTATTTAGTAGTTTACATTTTGTTAATTATTTAAGTTATATTTGTATTCTTTATAATATGGCATGTTACTTATTTAGTTGTTTACATTTTGTTATTATGTCACGTAATATTGCCAATTAAAATTAAAATTAAAATTCATTCACTCACTAATATTATTCGTTCACTAATATACATGTATACAATTAAAATTAAAATTCCTTCACTAATATTATTAGTCCGGATACAATTAAAATTATGATTATTATAAATTTATGTAAAATAATATTTAATTTTTTATTTATTTATCTGTTTATATTATGAGAGATAATTTTTTTTTAATATAAACAGGCAAGAAGGTCGTTGGTTCCCCGAAAATTTGATCCACCAGAGACATTTAATGCGATCGCAAATGATGAACTACGTTCTATCGGGTTCAATGTAGTCACAAGGGTTGGTGAAGTTAGGGGACAAGGTGGGCTGTTGTCAACCTTAGTGGAAAGGTGGAGACCAGAGACCCACACTTTCCATTTTCCTGTAGGCGAGTGCACAGTGACACTTGAGGATGTGCTGTATATTTATGTCCTTCCTATTGATGGCAAACTAGTGACAGAAACAATAGATAGCAATGAATCACTATTGGACGATCAATGTATGGCATGTTTTGGGTGCAGACCCGGAAGGCACGATCAAACTAAATCGTACATAAAATTAGCATGGGCGCGGAAAACTAGGGACAGGATACGACTGCACACCCAAGAAGATGCGCGACGATATGTCCGAGCACATATCTTTTGTTTGCTTGGGAGCTTGATATTCCCGGACAAGTCTACTACGTATGTTTATGGGAAGTTTGTACAGCTGCTCCAGGACTTTGAGAGTATTCGTAGTTACAGTTGAGGTTCTGCATGCCTAATCGCAGCCTTGATAGGCTCGTGATGGTCGGAAATCAGACAAACACCATCTCTCCTGACAACATGCTCTCGTAAGTTGGTCAGGAAAAATTCCCACGCAGCACTTTTTCTCCCTCGACGATCACGAATGCGATCGGAACAATATTCGGGTTGCCATCTTGCGCAATTGCAAACAAGAGCACCCTTTGTACTTTCCGTACAAATAAGTACCATCCACTTGAACTAAAGGCTTACAATGACGAAACGCTCGAATGCATGGGTAAAAACCCCAAAAGATCTGATGAAAGACCCTGACCCCCTCCATCAGCTCGTTTCCATTGTAAGTTGGCAAAGTCTCCATGTGAACAACAGACCCTGGCATTTTGGCATACAAACCCGTGACCCAAATTGGTAGAGCTTCATATGAACTTTCCCAACTTCCGAATATCTTCTCAATGCAGTTTTACTTGCCCAACCATGCCTTGCGGTAACTGATAATGTAGTTGAACTTGGATTGAATTTGGGTAATCACAGTTTTCACCTTCAGTTAAGGGTCGCTTTCAACTAGCGGCCTAATAGCATCTGCTACCGTGTCTGAGTCAAGCTTCGAGTGATCTTGTGAAATAGTACCTATCGCACAGGTATGCCTATCGTTGTACCTACGAATTACCCAACATAATCTCTTTTGAATCAAGCTTGCTCGAATAAGCCAATTGCACCGATTTCCATACAGCTTACACTTTGCATAAAAGGTCTGCGGCTCAGATTCCCATACCGTGTAGTCAACTCCCCTATCAATAGTGTATTTCCTAACCGCAGAAACAACTGCCTTTCTGGAAACGTATTCTATTCCAATCATGAACTCACCATCTTTGGAAATAACAACGGCTACAATAATTTTTGAAAGATAGTGCGCGTTAGTAACAATGTGTTAATTACTTTCCCATTAGGAACTATATAAAATAGAATGTTGACAAAGTGAGCATACCTATGTGTGCATACTCAGGAAACTCAGGTACACTCATGCCTTCGAGGTCCAATTGACGCTTACAGGAAGGGACACCGAAAGGATGCTGGTTTGCAAGTGGGTTTCTCGCATTATGCACCGCCGCATCTACTACCTCGTTGTCGCCTTCCTCTTCTTCTTCCGGGACTTCGTAGTTTGCCTCGAAGTCCTCCTCACTCCCACTGCCCAGTTCTTCTAACAATGTTTGTCTCTTCACATCCGAATAAGAAACATCCTCAGCGGCGTCCGCAACCACTTGCTCAAACTCAACGTACAACTCAATGGACGACACATGTGCTTGGTTCTGCTGATAACACTGAAACATCTGCCGCATGCTTACTTCATTCACAACGGGCATTGTGCCGAACTGTACATATCCCTCAAATATATGCACCGGTATCCGATACAAGACACTTTGCACTCTCTTCAAAATGTGGGCTTCTATGCTTTGGCATAGATCGGATTTAAGCTCATCGAATGTCATGGTGCTCGGTACATGATAGCAAAATAGAAACAGATACCTAAAACTCACACCCTTACTTGAATCTCGTATAACTTCTCCATTATAATACACTATCAAATTTGCATTTTCATCCATTGCACCAAAAAATCACTCATGTATGTTGGAGTGACATAGATTTAGAACACAAACACAATGAATAACACAACACAATGAACAAAACAACACGAAGCACTTATATTTATAGGCGCACACAGCATGCAACATGCTGGAAGCATGCTGCTCCAGGTGCAACACACTGAAAACATGCTGCCCTAGGTGCAACACGCTAGAAGCGTGCTAGTGTGCATGCTACACGCTAGATGCGTGTTGGTGGTGGTGCGACACGTTGGATGTGTGTTGCTTCCTGCTCCATGCCATCATGCAGATTTCCACCTGTACAGTAAATCATCCTATATCCCTATTTTATAGTATAACTCACATTTTTTCTCATTTTAAACCAAATCAGCCTCGTCATTGATGTATTAATTTAATCAAATTTGAAAAAAAAAAAATAAGAATGCAATCCGTCATTAACATATTGATTTAATTCAATTTTTTTGTCTTCTTCCTCAATACGTCAAGGCAATACGTTATGCATGAATTTTTTGAATTTTCAAAAAATGTAGAAGGCAATTCGTCCGTGGACTACTTGCCATTCAACATTTATTATTATTATATTCCTTATTTTGCTTTCACTGTTATTATCAGTATTATTATTACAATGGGAATATTTATTAATTTATTATTACTAATAGGTTTAATTTTTAAATTGTTTCGAGAAAATTATCGTATTATTTAAATTAGTTTTTGAAAAATTTTATTAGTCATATTAGTTTCTAAAAAATATAATACTCAATATTGATTTTTTTATATCATTAATTAATATAAACCTAATATAATTCTTTGATTCATATTTTATTAATTACCTAACACCATTATTATCTATATTATTGTATCAATAGACATTTAAGTACCTATTAAATCATTTTCTTATTTTCAAAAATTATCTAAATATATGAATAATTTAACTAAGTAAGTATTTTATATTTTAATATGTATTTTATATGATAGCATGAAAATAGTGTATTTTAACACAGAAATAAAAATACTTAAAGATATCAACTTATGTTTGAACCGATTAGTTTCAATATTAAAAGTCCCACAATAATTGTTATTTTTTTCTAACAGAGTGCGATTGTGATGTGAGAGCACAGAGTGACGTGAGTAATGGAGTGAACATGGACTTTCTTTCTTTGTGAATTCATCAATTCTGGGGTAACATTCATCGTTTATGAGAAGCCACGTGCGTCCACCTCGGACATCGATTTTGCTCCTAATAATTACACACAGTGGGTTGCCGATATGATTGGACAGATGTCTTATCAACCACCACCCGATGTTTCGTATTGGGGCACTCCTGTTCAGCATACTGAGCCATTTGCACACATGAATGCGGAGACACCGCCTACAGCATATGCCCCACGTCACCAGGTTCCTTCCGAGTCATCCTCTTCTGGGGAGCATCAGATTAGGACACAGGTAGCTGGTGGGCTTGGTCGAGGACAGAGAGAGACACGTCGACCACCGTGTGGGACAGGGGGCTGTCTTGATCCTGTAGTCGGCATGCGTGGCCGTGGGCGTGGGCCCCGCTAGACATTGCCATGTACCTTTCTTGTTCTAGTTGACTATTATGTATGACTCTATTTTTAATCAGTTGTTATGATGTATCTTTATATTTTGCCTGGACATTTATATTGTGTTTGATCCTCATGTATGACTCTATTTGTGTTAGTTGTTATGATGTATCTGTATGTTATGTTTTTCATCTATATTATGTATGACTCGATTTGGGCGGGCGTAGTTACAATGGTGCATACTTTGCGATCGAGAAATGATTAAAAAACAAGATACAAAATAAGCCACTAAAGTGCTTGAAATGATTAAAAACCACACTTCAAAATATGACGGATACAATAGCTCTAACATTAAAGCAAACTGCGTATAACTTAATGAAATAGTTCTAACATTAAAGCAAACTGCGCACAAGTAACCTACGAAGATGCACCATGGCCCGATGTGCTCGCTCCCATACCCGAACCAGATGTAGATGCACCAGAACCCACCACAAGACAGGTCCGTCTGGTATGGCCAGGCTGACAACACAGACCACATCTCTTCTCGCTTACCTCCTCCACATCATCCATGTTGTTGCGTATTCTTGTGGACCGGGGGCGACCTCTCTTAGCCCTCATCATGCGGGGGTTAGGCCGAATCCGAGGACCATTGTATGAGGGCCAGTTGTCCTCATGCCCGATTTGGCGAACTCCATCCGATAAACATTAAAGACTCTATCAATTCGGTAAACAGGGTATGCATGCGCCTTCCAGTCAAGTCGTGCATGAGAACAGGCGGTCAACACATGGCGGCAAGGGAGATGAAGTGTCTGAAAATAGCCGCAATCGCATTTGCCCTCACCCAACAAAACTCGATAACTCCTTGCTTGCCTTGCCCCCTGCATTGCAACCAATTCCTCAACCGTGGAACTTGTGTGTGACCGATCGAATGGATGAACATTCATGGTGTTTATGTACTTCGAATTGAACTCTATTGCCCGCAATAACCATTGTGAAAATTCATGACCGGCCTGCAGTTGAGCTTGAGCCTCTGATCCCTTTCTATAAAATAGTTCGCTTAACCTGTAATACGTTGACTTCACTAACTCTGTGATAGGCAAATTACGAGTGGCCTTCATCACCGCATTGATGCACTCAGAAATGTTTGTGGTCATGTGTCCATACCTTCGGCCATCATCAGCATATTGGGCCCACTTAACAAGCGGGATGTCATTAACGAAAGCCTTGATTGCCGGATTTTGTCTTGTCAACCGACCATAATAGTGAGCAAATTCCCTGTTTGATTTTGCATACGCAGCATTAATCAGCACTTTCTTAAGTTGTTTATTCCTGAAATGTGTCATGAAGTTGGATGCAATGTGTCTTATACAGAACACGTGAAATGCTGCAGGTGGGCACCAACCTCCACTCTCATCATTCAATGCTGCGTCGATCGACTTATGACGATCAGAAATAACAAGTATACCAGGCTGAGGCGTCACCTACTATCGGAGATGTGTCATGAAAAATGACCAAGCTTCCTTTGTTTCCCCCTCGACCACGGCAAAAGCGATTGGCAAAATATTTGAATTCACATCCTGTGCAATTGCCATTAACAGAGTTCCCCCATATTTACCATACAAGTGCATGCCGTCTATGGAAATCAAGGGCTTACAATACTTGAAAGCCTCAACACATGGCGGAAACATCCAAAAAACTCTCTGAAACATCCGAGCATCGGGATCGCCACGGTATTCCTGGGTCACTAGCTGTACCCACGTACCTAAGTAAAAGATATTTATCATCACTTATACAGTAAAAACTATATACACTAACAACATTAAACGTTGCAACGAACTTTGATACAACCTAAAGTAAATTACACATACCAGGTAAGTACATTTGCATGGCAAAAAGCCACCTTGGCAGTGCGTTGTACGACTCCTCCCAGTCACCATAGATCTAAGCAATGACTCTCTGTTTTCCCAGCCACACTTTCCTGTACGACGCTTTATACCCAAAGTGTGTCTCCACTGAACCCTGGAACACTCTAATGCTTATGCTCGGATCCGCTTGGACAATTGAAAATATCGCATCTGCTATAACCTTTGAGTCCAACCTGCGGTGGTCTTGCCTCGCAGATGAGTGCATACAAGAATGAGAGCCGTTGTATCTCCTTACCTCCCATT
>JASCZI010211517.1:80089-104987 GCA_036250425.1 Stylosanthes scabra
GTCTTCTGTGATATGATACGCGCAGGGCCCACTGGCACAATTGTCCAAAATTGGCGAACTGGACAGCGTACTTCAGCATGTCACTCTCTAGGATCTTATACTCAACAGCTCTTCTGATGCTATACCTCTTCACAGCCATCAAGACTGCTTCCTTGTCATCAAATTGTTGGCCTACCTCAAACTCATCGACTGGATCATCATCGGGGCCTCCCTGAAAGCCATAAGACCCTAGGTTCATCGCATCAAGATTCAGCGACCTGAAGTGTGATGGATGATCATATTGTCGGGTCATCTCAGGCTGTGCATATGCGGGCTGCGTCCATTGGAAGTAGTTTACTCCTTGCTCCTTTACTTCATCTTCTTCTTCTTCGTCATCTTCCTCACCCAGCGGAACAACTACCGGCTCATTATCTTCTTGGTCATTATCAGAATCATGATTGAGTTGATAATCATGTGTGGCAGGATCTCCGACAACAGATTCATCGTGACTATCCAAAAAATTTGCCATCGGTATATTTGAATCTGGAATGGAACCTTCACTGCTACCCTCTGACAGCCTGTTAAGATCTCCCATCAGCCTCCGAATATTTCTGCTAACTCCCTCACGAGATTGTGAGTCATCCTCCGAGCTATTTCCCTCATCGATCGGAATAGCATATAGCTCTAATAAAGGAATTGTCGCTAAATGTATGTGCCAGTCTCAGATTAGTGCAACATCGTCATCGTAACGTAAACGAAATCTGTTCAATCAAAGGATTATACTATTATTATATTTATTCATAAAAATCGCAAAATTTAACTAAAAATACTCGTACCTTTTGAAATGAAAGATTCCGTCCACTTCGTGTGCATATCTGTAGTAGACTTTCTGCGCTCGTCTTCTGTGCTCTCCAATAGAGCGCAAGATAAAAGCCTTCAGCTGTTTCAAACTCATTTTTTCGTGTTGCCAACAAACAAAGGTTGGCTGATCACAACTGAAGACATCATTTCCCTCAGGATCTTTTATTATTTGACCATCGTAATGAATCACAACTAATATTCTATCACCCATATATAAAATAAAAATAAAAATAAAACATATGTGAGTTGAAGAAAGAAAAATGGATAGGGAGTGTGAAGTTTTGGTAAAGGAGGAAGGTTTGGGGTGATATGGGTGCCGGAATGGGGCTGTATTTATAGGCGAAGGTAGCTGCATCAAGTTCGCCAGAAGTTGCTGCGCTTTTGGCAATCAGCATGAAGTTCGCCGCAAGTTAAGGCGAACATGAAGCAACTTCGGCAAAAAACCACCCTAATTCGCCGTGAGATGCTAAGAACTCGGGTTTTTCACCAAAACCACCGGATCTTACGGCGAACTTGCTTAAAAGTCAAAAAAAAAATTGGATTCTTGTAAATAATGCCTTTTTTATTTGTTTCAGGAAATAAAGATTTTAAATAATTTATTTAAGAAAATTTTCCATCATAATTTCATCTAATGTACAATAAGGAATATGGTAGAGAATATTCTATTACATTAAACGTTTTTTGAACGGAAGGGAGTAAATTGCAAATTTTTTATGAATACAGAGACTCAATTACAAACTTTTTAACTATAGGGACCTAGTATATAATTTAACCTAAAAATAAGTAACTTGATTGAATTTGATGAAAAAAATCGATATACATATAAAATTATATTTACAATAATTCTAAATGTACACCTATTTTGCCCAACTAAGTTATTTATTATGTACCAAATAAATGAGTATTTTAATGTAAAATAAAAATTTATTTCGATATTATTTTTGTGTTATTTGATATTGAAATAATTCGTAATTTAGCATAAAAATGAAGGATTTAATTAAATTTAATTGGTGAAAATAAATATACAAATAATATATTTATTATATTTATTTCTATTATGACTATACTATTATTATCATTAAAAATTCACATTCAATTATAATAATAATATTAATTCCATGAGGAATACGTCATTGACGTATTGGGAATTTTAAAATTTTATTTTTATTCAATGTAAACACACAAGTCATTTAACGCCTTTCACTTTAATCTCAATTGTTATTTTTATTTCTTCCATTAATCATCATCGTTCGTCAAATTTTGTTTTAAGAAAAACATTACTCCATCACAATTCGTCATTTACGCCTCGTCACTCACGAATTATTTAAAACTTCTTTTGCGGCGTCATATTGAAGTATTACTCGCCTACTAACCATGGCCAATAATATAATAAAACACCACCCTTAAACCAATATAGAAAATAATTAACGTCTAATTGAAAAATATACATATAAAAATTCAGTTGGAAATTTAATAAAATTATAGAAATTAACTGAAAATTTTAAAAACAAAAAAATTAATTAATAATATAAACCAAATGTAATTTTAAGAATGCCATGGAAAAATTATCTTCGTCTTTCTATATATATATTTCATTCATTTTTTATTTATCACTCTTATTTGTATATGATTATTGTCTATGAATTTAAGAGGATAAAATGCACAATCTTTTATTATTATTATTATTATTTAATAAAAATATTTTTTTTAGATAATCACGTATTATTATGCGTTTTTTATTTTTTAGTTAACATCATTAATATTAATATTATAATGATATAATTACACCTAGTCAAGTGATGGTAAGGGAGACACCAAACCTGACATCACTAATGCCCCAAACCTGACCACCCTGCCAAGGCACATATATCCATCAATTCTCTGCCATTATCAATGTAACGTGTTTTTCTCTTCGATGAACACCTTATTTTTTCCCATGATAAAAAATTATTGCATCATCGCAGTAGCATTCACCAAATATAAAAGATTGCGAAAGTTATGCTAAAAAAAACCAAAAAGAACACGAAAACAAAAATGAAGAAAACCAAAAAAATTAAATAAATAAACGTTGATAAAATAAAATTTCAGGTTGTGTTCTGGCCTTCAAAGTTCAAAGTAAATTTAATCAAACTAACAAGGTGAAAAGGAGTGCAGCAAGATCGATTTGAAGGTTAAGAGCTAGTTAATTGTCAATTGGTAAGTCAATGAATTTTCAAGGCAATCCAGCTTCCTCCTCTTTAGTTAGGGTTTTTGTTTGACCAATGAGAAAATAAGATGAAGAGTGAATTAAAAAAATCTTGTCATATTTTATAATATCATTTTTATGCGTGATGAAAAAGGCTTACAAGATTTCTTTGGAAAATGGAGCTTATTTTTTTCCTAACTGTATATCAAGATATATTGGGATATGTATATGAAAATTTTAAAACAGATCTAGGCCATATTGTAAAAAACAAAATACAATTAGGAAAAACGAACAGAAAAATGTAAGCAATGTTGAACAAAATATTAACAAAAATAAAAAGGGTAAAGGATATATGTACCCCCGACTTTTAAAAAATTGTACATATGTACCCCTCACCATTGAAAAATACGTAGGTGTCCCTCACCTTCAAAAAAACGGGACGATCATGCCCCTCCGTTGATTTGGGTATCCAAGTGGCAACGAAAAATGCAAACATGTCAGTAACATGACCCAATAGCCCGTTACAGGGTCCAGCATGGATGATGTCCCAACTTCAAAACGACAGCGTTTGTTCTCTAATTCTTGCTCACTCAATAGATTGTCAAACGACGCCGTTCTTCCTCGTGTCTCCTTCTCTTCTCTTGTGCTATGAGTAATTCGTACCTAACTCCCTTCTCTG
This sequence comes from Stylosanthes scabra, assembly GCA_036250425.1. Taxonomy (NCBI): domain Eukaryota; kingdom Viridiplantae; phylum Streptophyta; class Magnoliopsida; order Fabales; family Fabaceae; genus Stylosanthes; species Stylosanthes scabra. The sequence goes on from JASCZI010211517.1 coordinate 83,794, forward strand.
CTCTTCAACACCTTCATAACTTCATTCGTATACATACACCTATGCTCTGTTATTTCCCCTTCACCTCTCTTTCTCATTACAATAATAATTAACACTTCAAACACTATGTTGTCAGTAGCTCGTTCTCTTGAAGGCACCCAAACTCAGCAATAGCACTAGCAAAGGACAGCTGACACAACCACCTTGGAATGAAATGGAAGAAAGTGACTAAGGCAAGAGGCACAATAATATACCAGAAACGAAGTCACCGTGCAGAATCCTAGTGTTTTATAGCAACCAAGCAGAAAGCTCCTATTATTGTAGCAAATTTGGTGCTACCATTGAATATGTTGATAATATTTGTAGCTGTGATGTTTTCTAAGTTGAATACTGTAGTGAGATAGACCAAGAGATTGGACAATGTTCCAATGGCTCCTAGCTTCTCGAAAATCTTGTTCCCTGCCAGTTACACAAACAAGTAATTCAAGAATAAACAACTAAACCCAACAGAACAAAGTATTACGGAAGCAATTAAGAATACAACAAGATCCCTCTTGCAATCTCACTGACCTATTATGAAGGCCATAACTTCCACCCTCTGTAGTTAATCTAGTCCTTAATCTATGGCAAATTTAAGTCAAAGATTTCAGCTTTTTGTCCACTATTCCCTGTTTTGTTCTGATCTCATTGAATGGTCACAGTTTGAACCCGACTTACAACAAAGACAAATTAGAAAATATATGTTGCACTCACAAACAAATCAACAAAAAGAAAAGAAGTAAATTAAGATCACAACAAAAGTTTGTTACATGATTGTTGTAAGTCTATTTTTTCCCCTACTCTTTAAGGCTTACATTGTACAAAATATCCACATCTTCAAGTCTAAATTACCTGATATAGATGCAATTCTTACAACACTTTCTTTTAGTTAAATATTACTAACTATGACAAGTTCATGTAAGCAATTACAAATTCCAGCACCTCAATAAGAAAATAAAGCGAAACAACAATACCTATTTAATATGAACTGTATCAAGTAGCAAACTAGAAACTAGAAAGTGGCAAGAGTTAAGTAAGAACCTTATCCATGTTACAGATAAGGTGAAGGAAGTGGTGCCGATGAGCTTGTATCTATGAGGAAAATTCTTCAAAGGTGGCCAATTTCCAACAATTTAGGAGACATCCTCGGAAGCCGAATTAGGAGGAGGTTCATGTTCCTGTTGTCGCCGTCTTCCTACTTTGTCAACTCGAAGGCCGCTGAGAACCTTGGACTTGGAGCTGGATGATGATGCTACTGCTACTTTGGGCCTAGGCCTGAGCTTGAGAGCGGGGCTTGAAGGTGATGCGTAGAATTTGAAGTGCAGAAGATGATGAGAGGTTTTGATTGAGTTTGGTGGGTGTGGAAGAGGAAGGAGTGGTTCTCACACACAGGAGCTTAACGACGTCGTTTTGAAGTTGGGACCTTATCCATGATGGACCCTGTAACGGGCTATTGGGTCCCGTTACTGCCATGTTTGCATTTTTCGTTGCCACTTGGATACCCAAACTAACGAAGGGGCATAGTTGTCCCGTTCTTTTGAAGGTGAGGAACACCCACGTATTTCTCAATGGTGAGGGATACATATGTACGATTTTTTAAAAGTTAGGGGTACATATGTCCTTTACCCAATAACAAAATGTTACCTTGAAGCCATTTATTCCCTTCTAGGCCATACTTTAAAAAGAAATCATTTCAATTAGTTTCAAAATCATCTTTAGAGAAAGAAAACCACACAATTTTGCTTATTTCTTGTTCTATATCAATATGCCCCTTGAATCCATTCAATTTTTTAGGAATCTTTTTAATGATGTGCCAAATGCACCACCTATGTATTGTTATTGGCATACAAGCTTAAATAGCTGGAGGCATTGATGGGCATTGATCGATAATAATGCCTTTGGGGGGCTTCCCTCCCATGTAACGAAGCCATTTGAATGATTTGGTGTCTTCATTCTTCATCAAAGCATAACCGAGAAGTGTGGAATGTCCATGATGATTTACTCCAAGAAAAGAAGCAAATGACATATCATATCTGAAATGAAAATGCAAAAGTCAGACAACAGAATTATTTCTAGGTAAAAATGTAACAGTCAGAGTAGAGAACAGAATTTAAAACACAAACGAACAGAATATTTGGAGAGGACAAACAGAAAAAAACATACATGTTGTTATTGTAGGTAGTGTCTAATGACACAACATCGTCAAAATATTCAAATGCAGCCCGTCTCCTTGTATCAGCACTAAATACATTTTTAATTCCCTTATCATCATCAAGTATAAGCTCGTAGATCAGAAGAAGTTTAGGTTGTTCTCCTTCATCCGCAAGAAATATTTCCTTAGTTCTTAGCATCTTCTTCTTCCGACACATTACGAATCTCTCTTGTTATATAGTTTCTGACATCCTTCTCAATGAAATTCAGCTCATGGTGACCACCAGTAGCTGTAACAAGTGACTGATACGTCTTACTTGGTCTAATGCCAGCCAGATCGTTATTCTCAATGATTTGGCGAACGTACATACTGAGCTCTCTGTGTTGTGGTAGCATCTCTGCTAGATCAGCAGAACAAGGATGTTGCAACACAACCTTGGAAATCACATAAAGATGAGTCTTCTTCTGAATGTGGACGTACATCCTTGCAGGATAGTTTGCCGGAGGCATCGGATTCGTATTCTCAGCTTTAGATATATCACATGTCCTTTTACCCTCTCGAGTACATGTGAAGATTTGATTCTTAATAGCACCGGCCTCTTTATTCCTCTGTGAATTTATGATTTTAGAAGCAAATCATGCTCTTTTAACATACTCCTTGTAGAAATCATTAGCTTCAGCACATGTAATAGATGTCATTCCAACCTGAGGGACGTACTCTTATCAACATTACACAAGAACTGCAATAACAAATACAAAACAATAATCAATTAATCGTTGAATAGAACATGTCACCAAAACGAACATAATTTATAACATGTCACCAAAAAGAGAGAAAAACAACAAGTTTCACATATTAAGTTCACAAAACAATTGAAATCAATTTTTTAACATGGATTTAGATTTTACAGATTGAATTGAATTTTATAATAAGCAATCCAACAACAAGAATAATAACGACAAGAACAAAGCTAGAATTGAACTGAATGTATGGACAGATTGAGCAGAATTTATAAAATGTCACCAAAAAGAAAGCAAAACAACAAGTTTCACAAATTAAGTTCACAAAACAATTGAAAAGAATTTTCTAACATGAATTTAGATTTTACAGATTGAATTGAATTTCATAATAAACAATCCAACAACAAGAACAATAATTATAAGAACAGAGCCATAATTGAACAAAATTTATGGACGTAACAAATAGTAGGATTTAAGCAAACATATCAATACAAAACAAATTAAGAAAATGAATGAACAATTTGCATCATGAAGTAAACTTTAGAATAAATAACCAAACAACAAAGATTTGAAGGATAAATCGTGCAAAAAACAAGTAAACAAATTCAGAAATCACAAATCTCAATTTGCTCCTCCAATTGCTCTAATGCTTGGTTCAAATTCAGTTCCTGAAGAATCGAACTGCCTTCCGCCATCATAATTCCTAATGATTAGAAGAAGAAGAAGAAGAAAAAGAAGAAGAAGATCACACAGAATAGAGAACGTTGAATCTAAAACTGAAGAAGACCTTGAGGAAGAAGAGGACGATGAATTTGAAAATGAGGGTTTGGGAGGCGTGTTTCACGAGCTGAAAGATCTTAAAGAAGCGTGTGAGAAACGTGTATTTAATAAAATCATGTGTTCCTTTATAATAATTGTAATACAATAATAATTGTAATATTATATGATAGTTATAAACGAAAATAAATAAAGGAGTAGTAAAGAGTGTAATGATATGTATGATAGGAGGGAGAAATCAATAGGAATTGAAGTAAAAAATATTGAACGAAGATAATGAGGAAGGCGCGTTGCATATATTTAACTAATGAACTAAGTTACATTAATGAAACTGATAAAAGATAATTTATGGTTATATATATATAAAATATAATGGTTATCAAATATTTTTCATAATCATATGTGGTTTATGAACGAAAGTGTGCAATAATTTAATTGTATGAATTTGAAAGAACCAAAAACAAAGAAGTTAAATGATTATTAAGAAGTTAAATTAAGACTTAGATAAATTTTAATTTTTTATAAAATATAAATAATTTAAATAAAAATATATATTTTACTCAATTATATATTCATCTTATTAAAATAATTTAACTATATATTATAATACTTATTAATATTTAATTATTATTAAATATGATTAAAATTTCAATGTAATATTTAGAAGATAAAAATAAAAAATTGGATTTTAAGAATATTAATAATTGTGAATTTATAAAATAAAAAATTTTTTTTATGAACCAATTCGATTTATTTTCATTAATTTCAGAAATTAAATTGAATTATGAATAAAATTTTAGGGGTCAAATATAATGATTATATCAAAGAGTGTTGGGACACCAAATCATATTATGACACACATGGCAATCTTTTAAAAGGTTGTGTTTGTGTTTTGATTTTTATATTTTTTGATTTGATCAATAAGAGGAAGTGTGTTTATGTTAACTATTTTGAGTTAGTTTAGATATTATATAAAATTGTTTTATATTATTTAATATCAGAAAACAAAGTTGTTCAGATTTCAGAGCGTGTTATTGTGTTACTTAACAGTATATGTTTCGTTAGTGAAAATAAGGTCGGATCATTTTGACATGATTTTAAATTTTAAAATAAAATTTAAGTGACTCTAAATTTTATAGGCCAGTTTCGCTCACGATTCAGGTGTGGAGGGTAAGATTGAGTTTTATCCAACAGTTTAAGTGTTTAACACTGGCGAGACTGAGAGAGCGAACTCTTTGGTTTCAAGTTTCAACTCTGAACGATGGATCGCGCTCAGCTTCTGCTACTGGGATTGCCACTCTTCCTTTTCTGTTCCGACCTCCTCTCCCTATTCACTTCTTCTCCGCCGTCGCCGCCACTCTCTTCCAATCCCTCTCACCACCACCACCACAGACCAGCGACTGATCCTCCAACCGAGGTACCTATCATTTCAATCCCTTCAATTCAGTTCAATTCTCATCACTGCTTCTAATATTAATATACAATGATTTCAGAAACCGGATACTACTACTGTTGGAGGTGTTGGACTTGGCAACACCGTCACCATCAATTACTGCTCTTCTTGCTCTTATAGGTCTCCAAACTTTCCCTTATTCTTGCTCTTTCTTGAATTAGGTTGCAATTGGAAACTTCTCTTATTTTTTCGAGATGAATTGCTAGTTTGTAGGTTCTTGAATTTATCAACATATTACATCAGGTAAAAGGAACAAAACTTTAGCTGGTATATTCTGTTATTCTGTTCTATTATGTATATTACTCAGTAAAAATTTGTATTTTGCTAAGGAGTGATTGGAGTGGCAAAGGAGCCACAAGTGGAGAAAATTTGAAGAGATTTAATGTAGTGGAAACTTAAAGATTTTCGTTTTCTATGCAAGATATTCCACTTTTGGCTCCTTAGATCACACTTTAGAAAACTCCAAAACAAAATATAATAAGAGAAAGGACCTGATCTTAGATTCTTTTGAGACTTTTTCTACCATATTTAGAGAATCTCTTCATTAATAATTTGTAATAGAATAGTAATGTGTATATCCCTCGAAACTCAAAAGCCAAAAACCAAGCTAGTTTAACTTTATTACACTTCAAGCTCCAGATTTTTTTTTATGATTTAATCAATCTTTTCTGGCCATGTATTACACATTTCACATTTGCTTGATTTCGAGTCTCTTCAATTGAAGTCCATTTTCTTAAGAATTTATTTTTTCCTCATGACTTGTAGTAAAAATACTATCGGGGAGGTAAGCGGAAAAATAGCTGACCACCAGGAGTCCGGGGGTTATTCAATATCATTGCTTTTCATGGCTCCTCTAATTTTTCACCCCCTAGTATCTAGTTCATTACTTTTGTTTGGTAAACATGGTTGTGCTTAGAATAGGAAAATTGGTATGAATGGAAGATTGTGTTTTTGTGCAGGGGAAAAGCAGTAGCTATGAAGAATATGTTGGAGATTACTTTTCCTGGTACTGAGTTCATTCTTGCAAATTATCCCCCGCCTCTCCCAAAGCGTCTACTAGGCAAGGTAGTTCCAGTTGTTCAGATTGGGGTCATAGGGATTGTAGTAGCAGGAGAACAGATTTTTCCAATGTTGGGTTTTGTTGCACCCCCTCCTTGGTATTATAACTTGCGCGCAAATAAATTTGGAACTGTTGCAAGTACCTGGCTTCTTGGGAACGCCTTACAGTCATTCTTACACAGCTCCGGAGCATTTGAAGTTTACTTCAATGGTGAACTGGTTGGTGCCTTACTTCCTTCTATACTCTATTTTCTTGTATTTTCTAATACATGTTTCTTTACCATAGGAAGTTCTGATCGTTCTCAGTGGCAAATGCAACGTTTGTCATGACTTTTAACTGTTTTCTAGCACATATCAGTCTTCGATTGGCTGGTAGTCTTGTACTATGACTATTTCCAATATTTATTATATTATTTATTATGATTTTCGCTGTTAGCTGAGTCTCCATTGGGAAACTTAAAGCTACTAACATATATTTGCAAACTTATCATTCTTTATTTATGGAAACACCATGTCTTTTATTGAATCCATTTGGATTGGATAGCTTAATGTATGAAAATGTAGAACTAGTTATGATTTTGTGTCAGTTATGCCACAATAATAATGATTCAATGAAATGCTTACATAAACCTTCGAAGTTTGCATTATCTATTTTATGATTATTGACATTTGCTCATCTATAGGTTTCCCACTTTGTGTTGAACTCTCAACATATCAGGCATTTGGTCTTGCAACATATTATTTTCTATATTAGGATTCTCACGTTCATCATTTTCAACTTTATAATTTGTGTGATTATTGCTGTGGGGTACTAGGGTATACGTTAGGATGGTGAACTATTCTTCTAAGTTTGTCTCATTAGTATTCCTTCATATCAAATAATTGATTTATTCAAGTTGCTTTCTCTAATTCTTATAGGGTTTACTTGTATAACTCCTAACAAATGAGGCAGTACTAAATTAATTATGTAATCGGTAGCACTACATGTACATGCATCCATTCCAATAAAATAACTCTTGTTTTCTTTGTTGTGACTCAAATTTTCTGTGCTGGACTTTATTATTTCTGTGCTATATTTCATTATTTCTGTGCTTGGCACATGGGTCTACTATGTGTGAAAACACATGGATCGATGCATGGATGCATGTACACCTAGATTTATTCTTATCATCTTATGTAATAAAGGTTGTATCCTTATCAATTAGAAAAATTCTTCTTGATCAAACTTTCCTCCCTAAGTTCCCTTTTGGATGGTAACATGTGTCATCATCAATGCTTTTTAATTCTTGATAACCCATTCTAAATTTTGTTTCCTTTGAAGGTGTTCTCCAAACTGAAAGAAGGAAGGTTTCCTGGAGAAATAGAGTTGAAAAATTTGATTACCAAAAAGATGGCTAATTCTAGACTTGCAGATGGTGTTCCAGAATTGTGGCCATAGCTCATCAGGAACTGGACCTGCCTCTGCTTTGTGAAGTAAAGGTTGGTGTATAGATATCATAGGAATATCATGTTACAAGGTCTCTAGTTGTTAATAAACTAGAATATGAACCTTCTATACTGAAATGACCTACGTAAATTCTGGGAAGATTCCTGAAATTTAAGCTTGTTAATGGCGCAGCTTGCACTTCCATTCTAAAATTGAGACATTCTGAGAGCTTGTTTCAGCTCCTGTGAATAGTTAATAGGTAATTTAGGCAAACATTTATCTATGTTGAAGAAAATAAGTAGATTGATTCAGGTTTTATCAAATTCATAAATTGTCATAACATATGAGATGCTGTTTACTCAAAATTATACCAAGTTATTTGTTGGTGTGAAATGTGAAATTGAATTTGCCATACACTTATCCTTATCCAAGTGCAATTGTAGTGGGAGGGACACAATAATGACTTCTGGAATATTTTCACCGAAAATAATCTATTGACAGATATTATTATTGTGATTATGCATTTGGTACCGTTTATAAACATGAAACGTTGACTTATTTTAGAATTGAATCATGAAGTTTGCACTATTTGCCTAGGCTCTGAAATAGCCACATTTTCTATGAATTAGCACAGTTCCTTATGTACAAAACTGAAGATCATCGCTTTCCAAGTACATCGTCCAAAACTTTCCATGGTTTTTCAGATATCTCCTCCAAACTCAAATCACCTTATTGCTTTAAAAATAACCTGCAACGCAATCAACAGAGAAAACTACCATAATAAGGTCCTGCCAACATTAGAAGTGTATTTGAAGAGGGTAGGTAGGTAACTGCCATAATAAGGTCATGCCATAAAAATCTGGAAAGTACCTTAAAAATCTGTCTATATTCTGCTTATATCACGGCCAAAAACAAAAGTCGTAGCCCAGTTGATAGCTACATAGAATCTGTTCCTCCAACTAACTACACGAGTAAGATATGCAGATCGCCAAACAAACCAACTGAGAAACCCTGCAAGAGATAACCCTTTTGCTTCCTGTAGAAGAAAAGAACTACATTAAGTTTCTAGAGCACAAGGAAAAAGGAAAAAAGAAGAAGCAGTAGCTCAACAATGATTAAAGTAAATAAATATAAATATAAATAAATAATAAAAAAGAAAACAAGAACACCTTGCTCTGTCTAAGGTCCACTAGAGCCTTGTAACTGCCAATGGTAGCCATGCTTCCAAGGTGCTTGTAAACAAATGGATCCTCAAAATCCATGTCTTTGATGCTATTTGCGCGGCTTCCATTGTCTCTACCTATTTTGTTTAGTAAGGCAGCTAAATATTTACCCTGCCTCTCTGCTACCTAAGGAAATTAGGTGAGAGTGAATTAAGTTGCCAAGGAATTTAAGGAAGAGAACACATAAAGCAACACCACAACAGGAATAAATGGAAGATATCCACAATAAAATGTGTAAAAGACACTATTGAACCAAACATCACTTACTTGGGCTAAAGCTGGAAGTACAGGTCTTCCAGTACTTTCCACAAATCCACTGCAGTCACCTATTGCAAACACATCTTGCACGGAAGGAACACGAAGCCACTCATCAATGCCAATCCTGGGAAGAAGAAGAATTTTCAGAAAATACTAGAAGAGATTTAGACATAGATGGTTTAAATACTGAGGGCAATTAAGTGGTCATTTGATTCATTTAACCAAGAACACCTATTAAGATAAGGCTTAGTTCTTGCATAATGCTGAAAAATAATGATTTTTGACAAACATGTCCTACTTTCTGATGAGCCGGGTCAAGGTACTCTAAATATATAATGCAACAGTGCAGCATAACCACTAACAAGAACAAACCTTCCACCAGGGGATTTAGGGAGATCCAAAGAGCGAACAATAGGTGATGGACCAACACCAGTAGACCATACAAGCAACCCGTATGGAACCTCAGTACCATCATTAAGAATAATCTTCTTCTCTTGAACATCTTTTACAATGCCACGAACAAGACGAACCCCTGACTGGTAGAAACTTCAGTATTAGGAGACAATAAAACTAACACTGAAAATTTTGAATATCTAGCCTGTCAAATGTCAATCAATTTTCAGAATACTGATTGATACTCATCTAATGGGAACATCTATTATGTGAAAAATTCCAAAGCTTCTGCTAGAAACAATTACAAAGGCCTTTCTGTAATCCACCAAAGATTTTTGCTTTTTGTTTCTCCCTTAGAAAGAAATCGAATAGCAGAGTTTTGAATATCAACAAGAACAGGTTCAAACAATAAAGAGGAGCTCACCTTTGTCAACTGCTTGGTAGCATAATGCCTTAGTCGGTCATCAAAGGAAGACAATATCTCATTTGCCTATAAAAGCATAAATAACTTTGTTAACATCAACAATTACCTCAAAATACATAGAACTGTGATATGACATATATATAATGCGGTAAGCATACCTCAATTAGAGTAACATGGATATAATCCTTCACGTGAGCATATCTTTGTCTAACATCTCTCATGATGAAATCACTGAGTTCACCACTGAATTCAACCCCAGTTGGACCACCTCCCACAACCACACAATGCAAAAGCCTTTGTTTTTCCTCTTTTGCGATCCCTGCATCCAAATCAAGTGGAAATTACACTCTGATGTGCACAAACATTTTTTTTTGGGTCAAATGTCAAATAACTTCGTCCTAAAGCTAGTATTGTAAGACAATGGCAAACCTGGAACATCCGATAGCATCAAGTTCAGGAGCAACTTGCGACGGATTTCCTGTGCATGGTGAACTTCACGAAGAAAAATTGCATGTTCATAGACTCCATGAATTCCAAAAGTAGTGGGTTGTGCTCCTAAAGCAATCACTAGCTTGTCATATGAAATTGTAAACTTCCAAGGGTCTAATGATTGCTCTCCTTCAGTTACAGTCTCGCAATGCACCTTCAGAACCACAAATTAGATTCTACAATGTAAGTCTTACAGTTCGAACCAATGTTCTAACTAACCTAACATTATACCCTTTCGTTTGAGGGGAAGGGGGAGTAATAGTGAGAAAATCGTACCCAAAAATCAACTAAGCAAGTAACTATTACTATTCAAATTCTTTCAAGAACTTATCATTGATCTAATGAGATCTTTCAAATCTAACATCCTCCTTTTCTTGTATTCCTCACCATGTATCCATATGAATCTTGATTCTTGAGAATAGATGCTCTCAAGATTAAATTTGCTCAGTTGTCTGAGAAGGTCGCCCTAGCATATTGATTTCTATGCACCCCCCAATTACCCATCATAATAATAACAGAAATCCACTATGATTTGTCAGTTAAATCCACTATGATTTGTCAGTTAAATCCACTATGATTTGTCAGTTTCCTACAATTTTATTGGTTGTCTAAGTGAAAAAAAAAATTAATCTCATACACAATTATGAACATTGAAGTGAACCAGTTTTGTTCCCCTCGCAATCTTATTAGATAAAAAAAATTGAGGTCTCGTTTAACCAGATGGTTAAGTTCCCATTGAAATATAAAGTCATAGAAAACTTTATATTTATTGAGTAAATGGAAAAAAAAAATATATATATATATAAATAAAAGAATTTGGGGTGTACAAAAGTACTCACCAAATATTCGAAAACATCATCATACACTCCAAAGAATGATCTAGCTGGACAAAAGTGTGCGTATTTTCAAATCCTTAATCTACTTTTATCTATCCTAAACTCTTTAAGGCATACTTTTGTCCATTTACTCTGTATTATTTATTCTTCAAAGTACCAATGCAAACTTTGTATTTATAGATCATTAACCAGTTCAAAAATCAAAATCCAAAAAATGTTACTAATCTCATATATATACAATATAATCATGAACAACATATGATTGCAGCAAACAGTTAAATTTAGAATATATAGAAACACACATACCAGATGGTGATCAGTATCAATGGAAGTGCAATTGGCAAGGAAGAAGTAAGAACCAGGCTCTGTGGAAATGGCGGGCTGGATCCTAGCAATGGGTTCAGCAACAGATCTGAATTCAAGCGTTCCAACGCACGTTGACGCCAACAGAGGCGTGAACACCATGTGATTCCTCGGGGAAACGCAAACAATGTCATAGATGCTAGGGTCAAGGCCTTTCATCAGCCTGCTACCGGCCCAACCCGTGCCAAGAACAACCACACGGGCTTTCTCGTGGGCCTTGGTGGGCCCCAGGCCCACATGAGTGGCAAGGTTGTAGTCGCTGGCTTGGGTGGCGGTGGCGGTGGCGAAGTGAGAAAGGAAGGTGGAGAGAGGTCCATGGAAACGGTTAGTTATGGTTGTGTTAATAAGTGTGTGAGATTTTGATGAAGATGAATATGGGGAAATTCTGGAGAGGTTACGTAATAAGGACATAGTTTTGTGGTTTTGTTAGGAAGGGAGGGAGGGAATTGGAGAAGGAGAAAGAAGAGTGAAGAGATTCCAGAAAAGTGGGGGTGGGGGGGTGGGGAGGTTCAGGTTTGTGTGATTGACTTTTGTGAGATGAGAGAGAAAGCGTGGTTGGCGGGTTGATTTGTTTGACGTTGGAAAAAAGGGTGACAGTGTTGATCTTGATTGATACACACCATCATCATCGGCAAGGCATCCTTCGTCGTGGCAACGGCAAGCTGGTAGCTCCGCACACTAAAATGAGTTAATGTATGTTATATTTTAATGTGTATTATACATGGTGATTAATTTTAGTTATTGATTTTGATATACAAATAAAATTGTTCGCTCGTAAATCAATGTTTGTGAAATAAAAATTCGACAACCCAATTCGCCGTGATCATTTTTAATTGAACAATGCCACGGGATGAATGTTAGGTAATTAATAATTTAGTTATCATGTAAAATTTATATCCGTAACTCATATATAGTATGTGTTGGCTCCATATTGGTAGACTTCTTAATATTTTTCTTTTCAATTTAAACAACATCATCTCTAAAGATTCAAAAATTTCAATTCGATCCTTAACCTAAATCAATTGTTTACTCTAAAAATATTGATTAAATAAATAACTTGTTTTGAGCGTACATCTTCTGATTGACCTTCTAGAATAATATTTAGAAGATAATTTTCCTTTTATATATAAAGTAACCATTAACCACACTCCTCAAATTTTTTTTTTTTTTTTATACTTGTTGACCTGATTCTGGGTTTTTATTTTAAATAGGTCTTTTAAGTCTAATTTCACTTTGACCATTATAAATTGATAGCCAAATTGGTTTTGTTCGAAAAGAATTTGTCTTTGACAATTTTCATCAAGAGAAAAAGGAGATTTACAGAAATGCTACGGATTTTTTGTGTGACAGAAGAAAAGAAAGAAAACACACACGGCTGCTAAACAACTAAAGCAAAAGGATAGCTAATGAATCATATCATGTTGAAGAAGCATTCTTAAACCATCCCATGGCAACAACCATTCTGTCTGTAGTTTAAACACAGACACGAATAACATAATTTGGGAGTTGTATTAAAAGAGCAATGCCGCAACTTGATGCCATAGTAAATCAATGAGTAACAACAATTTAATAAAATGCCAAATTATTATTCATACAAACTACACAGAATACAAAAATCATGTTAAAATCTGAGCACATGATTATTCTTCAAGTGTTATTATTACTTAAAAAAAAAATTTGAAACCCCTTAAACACTTCTCCAAATACCAAATTGCTTCATTCATTGCTCAAGAACATATTATCAAAATAGCTTAAAGAGTGAGGACTTGGAAGCTTTTTGATGTCCAAGCCAGTGTTGCATATGCACACCAATGGCATCCAAGTAAAAGCTGCTCCTCCCATGAAGACCGACCACCTTCCCCTCTGTAGTAGTTGAGGTGAAGAATTTCCCTACTTCTTCACCATATGGACCATATTGCCCTCTGCTGGTAGAGAAAGTCAGTGATTTGATGATTATATGCTTCTCATCCTTACTGGTTGATCCATAGTAGCCGGATATACAACTGAGAATTTCATGTGGATACTCCAGTTTTATCTACAATCACAATAAATAAGAGTAGATGAATGGTCAAGTTCATTTTGTAGGGACAGCATCTTTAGGATTAACTCCTAAACTTTACACCCTGTGTACTTTAGCCCCCTAAACTTAAAAAAATGTGCAAATCAACTCCTTAGAAAAGTTCAAAGATTGATTTGCGCATTTTTCAAGTTTAGGAGTTAACATGCACAGGGTGTAAACTTAAGGAGTCCTCACAAGGAAGAGAAGTATCTTAAGGAAAGGAAAAGGAAGTTGTGAAATTTGCATGAAGATAGGGGAAGCTGAGAAATGTACCCTGTGCATGGTGTCTCCTCCATTGCCACCATGCTTTACAGACCATACAGATTGCTTGTTTCTGTCATATTCAATTTGAATAGAGCAAATGCCTTCTTTGTCTTTTGTCAGATAAATCTGCTTGATGGCAGAGAAGACGCCGTCATCCCATGATCGACCTCCATCTCCACCCCACGGACCTGGTCCACACGGAGCTGGTTCTTTGATTACGCCACGAGAAACCTGGCAAAGAAGGGGTAAAGTGAAGGGGATGAGAAACAAAAACAGAGAACAAAATTATTAAATGCATTGAATATCTTCCAAAAGGTGATTTATAAAAAAGTACTGTGTAAATGATTGAAGGATACCTCTTCAGCTGCCCCTGGTTTAGCTAGCATCAGTTTGGTAGCTGAGATCTCTGTTGGAGGCGTTGCAGCTGGCACTATAACTTTCCCTTCGGCTGCATGAACGCCAATAGCATCTAGGAATAGACCTTTTCTCCCATGAATGCCAAGAACTTTACCTTCTTTCTCCTTTGTGGTGAAATAAGTTCCTTGTTCATCCCCATATGGACCATACTTCCTTTTATTTGTGTGGAATGTAAGCGACTTTATGACAACAGGTCCCATGTACATCATCGGTCCATAGTAACCAGATATATGTGTCAGCGCTTCATATGGGAAATCGAATACTATCTGCAAAATGATGCACAAGAATCACTTTGATAAATCAAATCGATTTCTCCATATAGTTAAGTGAATCTCAATTTGCATGCAAACTCAATGTTCACCTTATCCGTTTTGAATCCTCCTGTCCCGCCTTGTTTGTATCCCCATATGGACTCTCCTCCATAATCATACAAGACTCTAATCCATACAATTCCAACGTTTCGCGACAAGTTTATTTGCCTGATTCCTGTATAGCATCCGTCATCGAAAAGAATTCCACCAGTGCCACCGCAAGCCTTGTATTTTACCACACCTGCGACCTTTGTAGGCAACTTCTCCAAATGTGCTGTCTGAAACAAAGACAGGTTCTAAATTTTAGTTAGAATGATTAAGAGACATCAAAGAGATTATTGATTCAGGTTCTCTTACCTTTTCTTTGTGTTCTAAATTGTTGGATTCTTTTGTGTGAGAAATCTTCCCAGGGACATTCTTAGGTTGAGACTCAAGCTCTTGTACTTTTTCTTTGTGTTCTATATTGTTGGTTTCTTTGATGTGAGAAATCTTCCTCGGGACATTGTTCGGTTGAAGCATACCAAAATTATCCTTCTGCCTTACAGCAAGAACAATATCATAGGTTTCACCCACACTTCCTTTTATCACAGAAAAACCAAAATTATCAGTAGTACTAGCAATCTGGTTCTGTGGCTGAACAAAAAGATTGGTTGGCTTTGGTTGCTTCAAGGGCTTCATGTATACTCCAATGGCATCTAGGTACCAATCAGACTTGCCATGGAACCCAACAATCTTGGTCCCACTCGCTGACACCGAAAAGTGCGTCCCTTGTTCAACACCAAATGGTCCATAAGATTTCTTGTTAGTCACGAAACTTAGTGAACGCACAAGGTTTGGCCCCCGTTGGTTTAAGCAACCATAATATCCATGAACTGAAGTCAGGAACTCATCAGGATAATCAAGCTTCACCTGTGACAAGTTTGTAGATAGTAGTATATTTAAGTGTTTAACCGTACAACCATAATTTCCTATGCTCAAAGTAAATTTTTTAAAAAAATTTTCCTGGTAAGAAACAAGTTGAAACTAATGCACTCTATATCAAAAGATTAATTAGCTAAGAATATGAAACTTTTACCCTATCAGTTTTGTGGCCGCCACTTCCACCATGCTTCTGTGACCAGATAGAGGATCCTTTTTTGTCATATTCAATCTGAATGGAGTCAATTCCTGCCCCATGAGCTATCACTAGTTGCCTTACTCCAGAGTACACCCCATCATCCCAATGGGATCCTCCACTTCCTCCCCATGGCCCATATGATGTAGGTTTCTTCACTGAATCATTGAAATTCTGCACCCAAAAACATCATGCAATTCAAAGTTGTTAAAGAGGGGAGCAAAAACAAAGTTGTTGGATAAAAACTGAGATAACATATACTTTAAGCATGTACTACCATATTCTTCTACTTGTGTTTAGGAAGAAACTAATACTCTAATAAAGTATGGAGCTTGGAATGACAACAATGGAAGTGATAGTGTTTAGTTGGGTGGCAAGGGGCAGGCACATGATGAATTTATGGCAGCAGAAAGTGTGTGATTGCGGGACAGGACTATGGTTAGAAAAATAATATAGATGAGGAACTCTGTGGAAGAAGCTATTCTGATGCCACCATGGAGGGAAGGGGTTGAAAGGCAGGGAATCAGGTCCCCCATAGATATCACTCTTGAAATAAATCAGAGAAAGTTGCATGCAAACTTTTTTATTGTTTTTGAGGAAACATCTTCTTTCCACAATATTATTCCCCATTCTTAGAACCATATGATTGAGATAAAAGTAAAGGATTTACCACTGAAAAAGCATGATAATTGCATATTCTACCATATCTGTGGGTTCTGCAGGATATGGAACGGTACATCTTTACTCTGCTTCTGCTATGTATGATAATTGCATATTCAACCCCACTTTATGTTAGTTTAGTTGTGCCACTTTTAAGCCATAAAATGCTTCATATTATTAATAGAAGAATCGGGTACCTTTTATTGATGATTAGTGTTGACCAAACTCATGGAAACCTGTTAAAGTTGATTTTTGGGGGCTTTAGAACTTGGTTTATTAACATCAGTATTATTGTTCAGAGACCTGGTACTTTAAGCACTTCCTAGTGGTAAATTTTATTAGATACCCCATTTTTCCAACATCAGATAATCATCAAGACACCATTTTGGTGCCCTTTAGTCCCAATCACTATTCAATACCTAAAAGATTATGATTTGAAGCCTCACATCTTTTCAGGCTGAGTTGTGTAGCTCCACACAGGACTGGAAATTGTGTCTGTTATGCTGCTGTTTCCTATTCCTACAAGAAAAAACAATTTCATAGTTCATTTATTTGGTTTTTAGAGGAAAAAAAACAAAAAAAAGAGTCAAAAAAAATTTTACAGACATTATATATTGGTTGGCTCATGATTCATTGCTAAAGGGTTTTAACTGCCATTTTAACGTTCACCGGTAAAAATCCTTTTACTGGCTGCAAAATACTAATAATTTTTAGCGGCCATTATTCTCGGCAACTTGTGTGGCCGATAAAGCCAATTCTAAAATTGTTATGTTATTAGATTTTAGCTGGTTTTTAATTCCCATTGAAACCTTAAAACTTTTCTCAGTTATACCGTTATACTCATTGCTGTTACATGAACAGCCTATATTTTTATAAATCTCAATTATTTTTGCCAACCATTATATAATCATTTGTATATAATAAAAATACACTTAAAAACATTTCATTAAATTCACAATGTCAATAACAACTTTACAATATTTACCAAACACACCAAAAAAAAGTCTTATTAATCCCATTGGATGGATATACTTCTATCAAAGCAACACCAAAAAAGCATCATTTACTTTCTTTTTTTTTTTTTTTTTTTTACAGTACCCTAGATTGAATAAACTTAGCCATGATCACCAAAGAATAAAAAATCAGACAAGAGAGATTGAGTGTTCTATTTAATCCTAACATTGATGATATCTGCAACATGGATTGAACATAGTTAACCTTGATAACTTCGAGCAGAAGCTGCAGTAAAATAAAATAACTCAATTCCGCACAAGGAGTGAAAAAGAAACTAAAATTACTGTTAGACCATAACCTAAGGGACTTTAAGAAAAAAACATCATCTAGATAGCAATTAACAACATTAACTATTATTAAAGGATATAGATAAATTTTAATTAAAGAACACGAAGAGTGGTTTTAGTTTCTTGTGTTCTATAAATTCTAACATACCACTGAGACATCATCAGAATTTTCTTCAATGAAGGAGTATCATCAGTTCCAGTAACCCTTTCATCATACAAGTGAACTGTATCTTTAATTGATACAAGTATAAAACTGCTCTGGTACTGCCAAGCCCTGAGCCATCCATCTAGACCTAAAAAAAATGCATAGCCGAAACTAAAGGTTTATAATTCAGATCACTATAATACTTTATTTTTAACTTTATCCTAAGATAGTAATAGCATCACTTTATGTTGCCAATTGCTTCTGTAAGCTTTCTTTCCAGCTCTGATAAATGAATAAGTGAACTACCAAAATTGTTCTCGATTTTTTAAAATGTTGACAAAAGTACCTCTCTACCTTTTGTATTTAGCAAAGCACTATGTATCTGATCCAAAATTTTACAGGAATATTTGGCTAACTATTTAGAATGTATATACAAAAAATGGGACCAAAATTCAATCTCTAGATATTTTTATTTTCATTTTTTTAAAGTGTTTTGGCCATTAACTAAAACAAATCGCAAAAAAAAATCTAGTTGGCGTAAAATTTCCAAATTTTTAAAATAAAAATGTTTCATTCTTCTAATTATGCTGGCAAAAAACTGCATTAGAATCCTTTGAGAATATATATATTTAATGTCATCAAAAGTGTAAGGTACTTTTGTAGGCATTTTAAAAAATCAGCGACGGTTTTGGTTGTTTACTCTATATTAGTAAATTTATAGAGACAGTTTAAGAACCCAACAGAAAATCTAAAACTCAAATGACTTGGGCATTAATAGTATAACTATTACAAGTCCCACATCCATCTATCAAGGATATGGTCTCTTGAGAGTTTATAAGTGTGAGGCATTCCTCACCCGCTAGTTCCATTTCCAAAAGCCTGGTCTTCCAACAGAATAAAGCACAAGAAAATTGACAATCCTATGTTTGTGCTATGTATGAAATTAACATCTTATAAGAGATTCCTTATCCCCTACAACTATTTCAATTTGCTGTCCCAACACATTCTCCTGTTATCACAAACTCCTACAACTGTTAAGCTAGTAAAAGAATATAAGGTACAAGCATTTGTTATCATTGTTTTGTGCATTAATAATTAATGCCTCATAGTTTATAGCTTACATATCAAGGGGAAGGAACCATATGATATTAGTGACGAGCACAAGAACTAACCTGTGAGACCTCAGGAGAATCAGGACCAAAAAGTTAGCATTTGTAGAGAGGATATTCCCCTGAGCATACAGATTAAATACAACATAGTTTGCATTCTCCCAAATCCAAATTGAAGGAGAATAATCTGCTGCAGTTCAAAGAAAACAAAAAATAAAATATAAAATAAATTTCTACAAAATAATAGGGGAACAAAAGGTAGGTGAAATAATACCCTATCATAGCCATGCTGCCTAACATCTCCAAGCCTCCAAGTCCAAATGTGCTTCCTCAATTTGAGAGTAAAACCAGAACGGGTATTGATCTTGTCACTATAATTATCTTGAAAAGAACAACTCAACTAAAGTACCCCTTTATGATTAAATGAAGACAAACAGAACTTGTGTGTGGGGATTATTACTCTTGTGAAAGCATCATTGTGCAAATCAATCGATGACTCTGATTAATTAATCATCTTCCTTGATCAGTTAAGGCTTAGATTGATTCAGAGTAGACAAAATATGCTATCCATGGGTTTAAGGCTTAGCTTCAAAGGTTTTATCTGGTGGATATATATGAAACAATGGATATCTTTAAATTAAAAAGGTTTTACAATCTATCTATCAAACTATTAGGTATCTGTCAACCATATGCCATGTCTGTAAAATCTGTCTATCAAAAGTTCGAATATTTCATCCAGAAAAGTATCATAATATATGAATCTGCCTGCACAATAACCAAATGGAGTTGTATACAGTTTAATATGTAAACATAGTGTAAAAAGTGAAGTAAAAAACTTATGTTGTGTGAAAGGTTTATTTTCATCAAGTAGATTTGGTAAGAAACCAATGTACAAGAACAAACTATACATATGATAGAATTTCATATTTCTTTATGTAATCTATTCTAAAAAAAAAATAGATTCTCTCTCACATCTTTTTTCTCTACCAAAAATCCTTACAAGAACAATGACCATCTTTAAAATGGTGTAAGCAATGTGAATCACTTAAGTATATTTCACATCCATATGCCAACGATAAGTTCTTGGCAGTGTCATGGCATTCTCTACACATTCTTAAATTTTTTACTATTCGTAAAACTTGAGGTCCTTCATGATGAGAGTTTAATAAAGCAAATGCAAAAGCAAGTTTTTCACTATGTACAATGCTACCGTGTTCCTCATCTTCTTCCTCAATGGATGGCAAATTGCTAGAAATGGATGTGTTGACATTTACCGCTACCTGCTTTAGCCAAGAACGTAGCTTGTCCAAGTATGTTTTAGACTGATAACCAACTACAAAAGTATGAACTGTGTTTTTCCTTTCAATCCAGCACTGCCCAAGCGGTACCTTTACAGCCTTTTCTTTCTCCAACCTTGTAAGTTTTGGGGCTTCCCAAGACTTCCCACATAGGTAATATGCCTGAGAAAGTAAAAGCTGAGTTAAATTATTTCCAGGTTCCAACTCAAGCATGCATTCTCCGGCAAGGATTGCCATTCCAAAATTCCGGTGATACCTGCTGGCAGCAAAAAAGGCAGCCCATATCGTGGAAGTAGGCTCAATGGGCATGTTTTCGATAAACTCCAGTGCTTCAGCAAGTTTACCTGAACGACCAAGCAAATAGACCATTGCATAATAATGCTCCAGACTCGGCCTAATCTGGTATTCTTCACTGATGCTGGAGAAAGTATGCTTCCCCTCATCCAACAAACCAACATCACCATAAGCTAAGATAATACTTGCAAAAGTACCTCTACTCGGTTCAAGTCCTTCCATCCTCATCTGCCCATAAAGATCCAGAGCAAACTCTGGCTGGCCATGCAAAACATAACCTGCAATCAGAGTATTCCAACTGATTATATCTTTCGGTGACAATCCATCAAATATTCTTCTTGCGTACATCATGTTTCCTGACTTAGCATAAGTGTCGATGAATATATTTGATACATATACTTCAGATATGAAATTTCTGCGCACTGCACAACAGTGGATTTCTTTCACTTTGTTTGCAGCCACTAAATTCGCACAAGCAGGAAGAATACTTAGCATTGAAACTGCATTCGGAGAAGTGTGGTAAGACTGCATCTGCCGAAATATCTGCAAACCCTTGTCCAGTTGTCCACTTTGCAGGTACCCAGAAATTATTGCATTCCATGATGCTGCAT
>JASCZI010211517.1:106092-118364 GCA_036250425.1 Stylosanthes scabra
CAAAAGGGTCCAAATTTGTGACAATTCCAATCCTAGCATGCAATTCCCTACCCACCCATATGCAATCCCTGTCAATGCAGGATTGTAGAAGGTTAATGTAGGTGATGGGTCTCACCTTGGAACCTTGCCGAGCCAGTGTGTCAAGAATTGCCACAGCATCAGTTAAGGGACCATTGATGCATAGGTGGTTCAATTGGGCTTCAATTGATTTTGGGTGTGAGTCTTTTGTGACAGAGACAAGGTTGGAACTTGCATGGAGCCTTGTTTTTCTGTGGAACTCGAATTGGGTGGCATTGTAATGATAAGAAGGGAGTGAAAGTGAAGGACTTGGTCTATTGGGTATGATAATAAGGTTCTTCTCCATTGATCTTTATTTCTTTCTTTTCTCTCAAGAACAAAAAGTGGAAAAAAATGAAGAAGCTGTCCCACTGTGAGTGTAGGATTTTTTCCTTTCCTTTTTGAATTCTGTTAGGTAGTTGGGTTTTGCAGGATTGTGTGGATGATCAGGATTGGGGAGTGTGTGTGTGTGGTGGTGGTGTTTCAGGCGATAAGATGCTGGACATGGAAAATCTAGAATGTCTTGTGACTCACTCTCTCTATCTCTCCTTCTCTCACTTCTTGAGAGTATGAGGTATAATTCCTATAAAACAAATATTAGGAAGTAGGAACTCATTTTTGCAATTATCTTAGTAGTTATTAAATAAAACAACAATGCTACCTAAAAAAATTTAGCCAATATCAGTCAACAATTTAAATTACATGTTTTATTTTTTTAGGTTTTTGATGTTTTGTTTATAGGTTTCGGATGTTTTATTTTTTATTGATGGTTGGTTAGTTTGGGTTTCGGATATTCTATTTCTTTTATTGTGGACGTTCTATAAACTATGGTTACAGATGTTCTATTTTTTGTTGGCTGATTTATTAGTTAGAAAAATATTGATTACCTATACTTTCCCTAAATAAAAAAAAGGTGAATTTATTATTTTTACCAAAAAAATAGCTAAATTTTTTAAATAAATAAAATTAATATCAAATTTACCAAAATTCATTGTATTGAAAATATTTTCAAAATTCGTCATATTAGCAGTACCAGTCAAAACAAGAACTGAGACAAAACAATAACGATCAAAGTCAATACTGGGCTTAAAAAAGGTTCAAAACTAATGAACCAATACCGATCCCCACCGGTACTGGCTTGATACCAGCATCGCCCCCATTGGGATCGACAGTGGGTTGATACCAATACGACCCCACCAGGACCGGGCTCAACGCGTGCCTACATATATTGGACCGAGAATAAGTGCACAGACCCTCGTCTATAGTCTAAGTCATCCCCGGAGTTATAATCCCCATGGCTACGTCATCCGGCGACAACATGGATGAGAGTGGAACAAACAGACGAAAGCCACTGGAACCTCTAACATCACACACCTCGGCGTAAAACTCCATAAATCTTTGTCGCATAACCCTTATATGCAACTCAAACGTAATTCTTACATGATTGTCCTTGCTAATTCAAGAAGGTTCGTACTCTAATCGATTTACTGCATTAATCGCCTAAAATAGATATGCCAAGTTACCAATTAATCTCCCGACTGCCTTCCACACCAAGCTGGGACAGAATAAGCAGCTTCAGCTCCCGCAAGGTACTAACGCAGGTATGCCAAAACATCAGAGGAGCATTTCACTCGAATGATGCCACATCCTCTCGTTGGAATATGACACCGTTAACGTGTACTACAAAATAAAAAGGTTGATGTGTCATTGTTTGTAAGAGTGTTGTGTTTCATGGTGGAGAACCTTTAGCTCCTTTTATAGGCGTAACTCATGCCAGTACCAGTCCCAGTGGAGGTTGTACAGAAAACAACCTAGTACCGGTGCTAGTGTGGTCATATTGGAAATAACTTAGTACCAATCTAAGTCGGTCCTACCCTATAATCAATACAGGTGGGATTTGGTATTGGTTCATAATAATTGCACCCTATTTTGGCCCAGTACCAATTCGATATGGTATTTGTGAGGCCCAGTACCAATTGGGACCGTTACTAGTAATATGATTGATATTGGTAAATATTTTTGAAATAGTGTATTTTGATAAATTTCATATTTTTTTTGTTTATTTAAAAATGTTTTCTAAAAAAAAATACCAATATCAGATAAATAATAAAAATTCACCTAATAATACCCAATAATTAAAAAAACATCAATCCACTGGTTTCTAGATGTTTTGTTTCTCTAGATTTTAGAAGTGATTAAGGAAATTTTTTCTTTTTCTTTTACTAGAGATATGTTAGGTGAGATATGCTCGAACCCGAAACCTTTATTAGAAGGGGACAAATTCTATTTAAAAAATATGATCGATCAAGAGGTTTTTATTAATAAAAAAATTAAATACTAAAATCATAAATATAGGCGCAATAACAAAAATGAAATAGATTGATGCAAACATTAGATATCTCCGATTCTTCAAGTCCGATATGCTTAATACATATATCTCGTTGGAGATATGTATCGAGGAGTTGTAAAGCTCTAGATCCACTAAAAGACAAAATTCTATATAAAGGATGAAGTTGTTTGGTTATGTATTTCAGTTTCGTTTTTCTTATGTATAAGTCGGTAAAACCTAACTTTTTCTTTTCTCTCTCTTTGAAGTCCATTCTCTCAACTTAGAGAGTCTTTTCTCTTCTCAAGCAAAGCAATCGGAGGACCACCGCTGCCACCACCGCTCAGCTCCAAGGTAGCGGCGACCCTCCTCTAATCCTCTAATCTATTATATATCTCTCTCTCTTCTTCTCCATCTTTCCTCTTCCATCCTCCTTCTTGTTTTTCCTTTTATTTTTCTTTTTCCCTCTCTATTTAATCTTCCCTTTCCCATTACCTTCTTCAATTTTCTTCCCTTTATCCCCTCCTCTACGTTTTCTCATATGTGGGTTCTATTTCCGTTCAATTTTTTTTCTTTTTTCTATCCGACTCAAATAAATCGAGTGGTTGTTTCCATCCTTTGGATTGTTCATTGGTCTCTATGTGGATGTTTTGGATATGATATTACAGGTTTGGAATGAAGATACAACTAGGAGAACTTTTTTATTCAAGGAAAGCTTTATATTTGGAAAGTCTTTGGATCTCGAGAAGAAGCATGAATATCTCTCTATGTTGCAGCACATACTGTGTAGTATTAGAAACAAAAGAGACCCAAAGTTGTCTCTGTTTTTATTTCAAAAGATTATTTGTAATCAATATTTGTGTCTCCTCCCAATTTATCGTTGAATATGGAGTTTTATCTTTTTTCTCTTTCAGATTTAGATTTATTGTATTTTCTAATATTTGTAAGTGTCGTTTGGCTTTTCCTTGAATGAAAGATTTCTTATGTCAAAAAAAAGTTTCGTATTCCTTATGTCGAATTTATAGAATTAGACTAATAAAACAAAAAATATAAGAAAAATAACACTGGCAAACTTTTACATATAAAAAATGAAAGAGTTATCCTAGGTGTACACCAAAATAAGCTACCAAATTAGCCACTAGTGTATAATACGCATTGAAATACAAAATTAATATGTAGTTTAACTCATTTTTAATGTGTATTTAGTGTGCAAATAGAATTATTCAAAATGAAAATACATTTTATTTTCCGTATATATTGCTAACAGCAATGTTTCAATAACGTTGGTAGAAAAAAATTGGTTAGTTAACCTTCCACTTAAAAAGCTATATATTATTAAATTTGAATTAAAAATATAAATATTCATAAATTTTCCATTTTTATTCTCTTGACTAACGTTCTTATGACATTATTAGTTAAATTCAAATAGTAATAATTTCATTTTCATGAGTTTAATTTTAATGCATTAATAATTTAAAATGTTATTCAATTACGTTTGTTCTTTTAGGTTATTAGCCTAAAAAATTTAAATAAATCTAGGTGTACATGATAAATAAAATAAAATAAAATAATGCATATCCAGATGTTCAAATTATCTTAAACATTCACAAATATGTTCTAATTAAAAAAAAAATTAAATTTAGGTGTACATATATTTATTTATGTGTTTTCACACTTAATAGATTCACACACCAAACAGATAAATAATAAAATATATCACATAAATTTTGAACACAAAAATAATTAAGTCCAGCCGAAAAATTTGAGTCATGTTTATTAGGATGAATACATGGATACATCATGCATGTACGTGTAGTTTTACTGTAAAAACATATTATCATATATATTTTTCTAAATATTTTAAATTATCCTAAATCGGACTTGTCAATGAACCGATTGAGCTACTGGTTACCGGTTCATTAGTCCAACCGGTTCAACCGAAATTCAACCTGAAAAATCGTTTCATAATAAAAATAATATATAAAAAAAAAATCAGCACACAAGCATAATTAAATATCCTTGTACAAACTTAAATCAACAACAACACCACCAGCAACAAAGGATGGGATTATCAAATACTCCATGAGCTTCACCCCTCTCTGCTCATCAATCTTGGCAAAAACTATTTAGTTACCAAAAAAATCTTTGCAAAAACAATTTGATGAGGTTCCTAATTTGGATCCTAAACCTCCATCATGTTATCCAATGAAGCCGCCCTTTTATTTTTGTTGATTGTTCAAGCACAGATTATATAATTTCCATCAAGAGAGAATAAATCCATTTGATCCCAAAATACTCTACTTCCATCCATCTCATTTGCTAATTTGCTCCATTCTTTTGCATGTTCGAATTTGTTCATGGCTGTCCACCGAATCTTTACATTCCCCACCTATGGAATTAAGTTCTTCATTCTATTCGTTAGAATGTTTAATCTCCAATACCTGAAATCAAGGTTCTTTTGTCACTTTATCAAAACATGTTCAGCAGTACAGATCTCTATTATATACTTTGAAGCCTTCTTCTTCTTCTAATTAATCAAACCGTGCATAAGTCTAATGGAAAGAGCAAGACTAAACCAAATATATAATTTCTATCTAATACTCAAATTTTTTTGTGTAAGATTTCAGAATAAGTCTAATGGAAAGAGAAAAACTAAACCAAATCCATAAGAACAAACTATTATTTCAAATTGGGACTTAACCATTTAACTATAGATTCATGTTTGGTACGCCAAGGATTGAACATTATAATCAGAAGATGCATATTGAAATGTACTAGAATTCATCACTAATCAATAATCACACATAAATAATCAGTCATTATCTAAAATATGAGTGAGCCATTAACAATATTGAACAATAGGTTAAAAAAAAAAGAACAAGAAAAAAACATAGGAGACCGGCGTTTAACAACAACCAATTAAGATGATTAATAAACCTAATAACTAGTAATAAGTAGTAAGGTAACAAAGGAGAAAAACAAAACACAGCAAGAACTACCAACGTGAAGGAAGCCAAATACCTCTAGAAGACGAGACCGGCGGCGAAGAGGATATCGGCGAGGACGAATGACGCACACGAAGCGCGGGGAAGAACGACTAAGACGATACCGGTGAGGACGAGCAGCACACGCAAAGGGCGAGGACGAGGACGACCGGCGAAGACGATGACGAACGATGGTGTGGTTGAAGGGTTGGGGTCGAAGGTCGATGAGCCCCCTCTTGTTTTTTCCCCAGTTATTATGATGTGAAACCAGAGTTAAATATCAATTTGGTCCCTGAAATTTGGGCTTATGATCAATTTAGCCCCCAAAATTTATTTGTTATCAAAATAGCCCCCACTTTTGAAGTTGTTCCTCACGTTGGCCCTTCTGTTAGGTTCTGTTAAAAATTCGTTGACGTGGTCGTTAAGCCTCCACGCTGGAGCATGATAAAACGATATCGTGTACACTTCGTGCTAGGATAGAACAAATCGTCGTCGTTTTAGTGTGAGGGAGTTAAAATGTTTATTTTTCAATGTACAGAGTGACCCTTTCTTTCTCTTCTTCTTTGCTTCTTCTTCCTCTCTCTGTAGTGAGCGCTACTGTGCGAGGCAAAATTAGTTATCGGAGGCAACGTGCATTGATGTTTGAAGGGTGGGGGGTTTTGGAAGATCGACTAGAACCATCCACACAGCCATTGTCTTATGGAGGTGAGTCAGAGAATAAAACCCTTCTAGTGTCAATGCTCTGTTATTGCTTATTTCATTTATATAATTTATCTTTTCACATTTTCACTACATTTTGTTGTTAGGGTTCATGAAAAATCTGTATCTGCTAGGGTTTTGATCGAACATTCCGCTCATTAGGCACTAAGATTGATAATATATCATTATAGGTGAAGCAACTTCATAAAAATTTCAAACTTTGTTGGTCTCCTTCTGAAGAATACTAGAAGAAATCAAAACTACCAAATACAACAATTTTCAAACCTCATCAACAACCATATAAACGCATTGTTTATGAGACATTCAAGGATTTTCCTTCATCTGCACTGAGCCTATTGAAGGTACTTTTTGCTATAAAACCCCAAGAAAGAGGAACAACATCTTATGAACTTCAAAATGAGGTAGTTACAAGTTTTCTTTTCCCTAACTTCACCCGATGGCCCCATAGTTTCTCTGCATGCAATACCTTATCAATATATCATGTTGTGACCCCATCATTTTTTTTCTTGTAATTATTTTTTGGTAACTATCGTTTTTAGTCTCTCATGTCCAGTTCTTCACCACAGTGCCACTTCCACCTGATCCATCAACTTTGCCAAAGTACCCACCAACTAAGGAGTTTCATCCAAACTTTGACAAAAGGAAGCTAGAAGGTATTTTTTTTTCAAACAATAGTGCTAAGCTATGTTGATTATGTATGCTTTGCTAATGCCTAATAGGTTGTCCTGTCTTTTCAATTATTTTCTTCTATTGTTGCTTGATATATGTAGTGATGCTGCGGGTTTTGTCTCTCTGTTAAGAGCTAAGAGAAATAACATAATAAGGGCATAGAAAGACATAATGACAAAGGAAATTGCTCTTGGACATGATTTAGGGGTTTCTCATAATCTATTCCAGTAGCTTAATGGAATCAGCAACAACTTTTTCAGAAGGAGTCAAAATACTCTCAAAAAGGAATTTGTTCCTTGTCTTCTATATTTGCCAACACAGGATTGCAAATAGCACCACGAGACATCGACCATGAAGTTGGGAATTAAAGGATTGAGATTGGGCATTCCAATGCATCCAAAAAGACGAACCAACTGACGAGGAAAAGAGTGGTAATGGGCAATGGTTCCAAATTTCTTGGGCTTTTTCACAGTCAAATAAACAGTGAGAAACGGTTTCAGCAGCTTGACCACAACGATTACAAATTGGGGAAGATGATTGGACACGGCGATGGATATTCTGAAGGACTGGTAGTCGTTCATGGTGGCTTCACCAGATGAAGAACTTTATCTTTGGCAGCAGAGGGAGTTTCCATAGCGTACGCCAGGTTTCACAATGTCTTACCAAGTCAGAACAAAGTTCAATAGGAGGATGTTGAAAATGGAAAGCAATCTGATATCCCGAGCTTACTTCATAGAGACTATTACGAGTAAGCATCCATTTCAATTTATCATCTTCTTCCACTATTGTAATATTCAAAATTAATTGAACTTGATCCGGAGTAAACAACGAGCTAAGAAGATGAATATTCCAACACCTATTTGGGAGAATTAATTGTTGAACATATATAATATTTGCTGCTTGCAGGACATTTGACAGAGAAAGAGGGAGCATAAAAGGATACATAGGAGGAATCCACGGATCTTCTAGGATTTTTACATACCTACCAGAACCAATGCTCCAATTGAGACCTTTTTCTAAAACTTTCCGACCATCAAGCAAACTACACCAACCCCAAGAAGGTATGGTACCAATCCCTGCTTTCAATAAACTGCCATATCTGAAATACTTGCTTTGGAGAAGTCTGGAAAGCAAAGAGTTTGGTTGAGTAATTATTTTCCAGCATTGTTTGGCAAGCAGAGCTAAATTTTGCGCTTTCAGATCCTTAAAACCCAATCCACCTTCACACTTTGGACGTGTCATGGTCTCCCAACTAATCCAAGCAGTCTTTCTTTCCGAACCCCGTTGACCCCACCAAAATTGGGAGAGGATACTATGAATTTTCTTGATTAACGTGTCCGGGAGTCGAAAACAAGACATAGAATATATAGGAATTGCCTCGCCTACCGCCTTGATAAGAACATGCTTACCTGCAGGAGATAATAGCCGGCTTTTCCAGCTAGCAACACGTTTCTTAACCTTCTCTTTAACAATAGAAAAAGTAGCTCGTTTAGAACGGTTGAAAGTGGAAGGCAAATGACGCACCCGCTCGGGGCGGGGAATTTCGTTCGTTGTAGTTCAGAAAGCCCCTTATCCCTTGCGGACGGCGTCTGGAACGTTTTAAAAGAGGTGTCACAGGGTGCAACGAAAATACGGAGTATCGGACTCGGGTCGTTCTACTCAGGAAGCGAAAGGGAAAGTTTATTTTTGATTGGGGTTGGTTGTAGTTGAGTTTGTTTGAAAGCAGTTCGCAGTTGAAAGCAGTTAAAGGCAGTAAATGAGCGGTAAATAAGCTGATAATAAAAGGAGTGTCCCGGCTATGAGTTGAAATACTGTGCATCACTGTCATTGCTGCTATGTCCCAGATCGGTTGGACACCCCCTAAGAGGAACCTCTGCTATATCCGAAACTAACTAGCTCTGTGGCAACGAACCCACAGTTCCGGGTTTGACTCACATTTGGAGCAGGTGTTGCTCGGAGTTCGTGACTCAGCCCCCGGCTCCCAAGAGTAACCCGCTGTCATCGGTACAATCCTGCTGTCACCAGGACCTCTTGTGCGTAAGCGAAATATGGAGCCTCTGATCTATGCCCAGGGCTGACAAACTCTATAGGATCCCTGCTGTCACCGGGTCAGACCTGCTGTTACCAGGTTCCCAAGCACTTGTGCCATGCTGCCGTGGCGAACCTCGTACGGTCAAGGAACTGCCACTATGCTAGGAGGGGTGTAGGGCGTATAGGTTTACGGGATTGACCCGTTCCTCTAACGTGATCTTTATGGGGACTCGCAGCTCCGGTCATTTGCACATTTCACCTCACAGTCGAGACACTATAGGACTCTACTTGCTACTAACGGGAATTATAAAAGCAGGAAAATAAACAGACAGCATAACAATAAAGTAAATTGATTAAAACAGAAGTTTGACAGAATAACAATAAATAAAAGCAATAAAATGTTTGGTTAGTGTGGCTACAAGAAAATGGAAATCCTAAAAACTAAAATTATTCAACTAAGAGAGAACATGGAAGAACATAAATTCCCCCAAAAACTCTTAAGGCTTTAGAACCCCCAAAAAGGGGCTCAAGAAGGTGTGTGGAGAATGGGGTAGCATGCCCTCTATTTATAGGCCTCCATTTGACTTGAAATTCCCTTTTTGACCTTCATTTTGCTTTTTCTCCACGCTCAGATGCGTACGCATAGGAAATAGATGCGTACGCATAGGCGACGAAGCGTGTCGTGCGCGCCACTTCTGATTTGGATGCGTACGCATCGAGTCAATATGCGTACGCATCGAGTCCATATGCGTACACATATAGGACTATTATATATCGTTGCGAAGCTCTGGATGTTAGCTTTCCAATGGCGTTGGAACCAAGTTATGTGGACCTCTGTAGCTCAGGTTATTTCCAAATTAGTGACAAGAGGTCAGGATTGACAGCATTAGGATATTTCTGCACACTGATCTTTGGATGCGAATTTCTCATAGAATCACTTAGAATCAGACAAAGTGTTCAACATGAGAGTTGTAGGTATTGAATTCCTCATTCCAAAGAGTCCAAGGTTGCTCCAATCCGATGACAATAGCTCCCTTTCACATCGTTTCATTCTTGCTCCTTTTTGCATTTTTTGGCCACTTCCAATCCGATTCTAACTTATCTAGGCCTGAAACACTTGAACAAACATATCAAGGTATCTAATGGATGGAAATTAAGTAAGTAAGTGAGTATATAGCGCATTATGGCCAAAAATGCATGTTTTCACAATTTAAGCCCTCAGGAGCAATTAAACGCAAACAAGCCTATTTTGCTAGTATTTAAGCGATGAAGTGGTGACAATTAATCATTTAACGTAGTAAAATAAACCGTCGAAACGGGTTTCATCAGCAAACCTAAGTATTTGTCCTGGCATCCAATATGTGGAATATTCATTTTGTCAGCCAATGCGAGTCTAATATCATTAGGAGAGTTATGCCTGAAAAACATAGAAGACTTGTCAAGATTAACCTGCTGCCCGCTTACCTTTTCATAATCAAGCAAGAGATGAAGGATATTCTCACAATTTTCCTCAGAAGCCTTACAAAAAAGAATTTAGTCATTAGCAAATAGAAGATGGTTAATAGATGGACTATGACGATTGAGTTGAATACCAGAAATAGAACTGATTTGCTCTGCATTGTTCAGTAGAAAAGATAAACCTTTTGCGCAAAAGAGAAATAGATAGGGAGAAAGAGGATCCCCTTGACGGATCCCACTAGATGGCTTAAAAAACCATAAGGCTGACCTTCAACAACTATAAAGTAAGAAACTGAGGTAACTACTTCTTGTATCCAAGCAATCCACTTTGAGTCAAATCCAAGTTTGCCCATCATAAACCACAAAAATTGCCACTCTACTCTATCATAAGCTTTACTCATATCTAGCTTAATCGCCCTTTCAGAATGAGGACCTCTCCTCTTAGTCTTCAAGTAGTGCATAAACTCATGAGCAATTAACACATTATCAGAAATTAGTCGACCCTTTAGAAAGGCACTCTGTGTAGGACTAATGAGGAGATTCATAATACCTTGTAAGCAATGAACTAGAACCTTGGAAATTATCTTGTACACCACAGAAGAAAGACTTATAGGGCAAATCTGTTTCATCGTAGTAGCGTTCGGGACCTTCGGAGTTAAACAAATGTGAGTATGATTAAAACATTTTAAGAGCTTACCACTCACAAAGAAGCTTCTCACTGCCCTGAAGACATCATCAGACAAAATATTCCAGTAGTATTGAAAGAATTTAGCAGTAAAACCATCATCACCTGGGGTACTCTGGGGATGGACACTAAAATCTGCTCTTTTAACTTCCTCTCGTGTGACCGGTCTGATTAATTTACTATTCATAGTAGCTGACACTTTAGACTCGAAGTTCCAAAAAAGAGCGGATGGGTCAACAGGGGAAGATGCAGAAAAAATATCTTTAAAATAACTCTCAGCAACCGAAGCAATATCACCATGAGAAGAGACATAAGCACCATAAGCCCCTTTTAATTTCCAAATTTTATTTCTATGAGCACGAAACTGATAGGATTTATGAAAGAAGGATGTATTCTTATCACCCTACTTCAACCATTTCACTCTTGATTTTTCGCGCCAATAGCTTTCCTCCTTAAGCATTGCATCCTCTAGCTTCTGCTCCAAGACGCCTATGAGAATCCCATCATAAGGAACTAAAGACCGGGCTGCCTCCAACTGAAGCGTCAATTCTTCTATCTCCCTTTTAGAGTTGGTTTTAGATGATTGTTGCCATTGCACCAGCCTGTGTCTTACTAATTTCAGTTTTTGAGCTAGGATGAACATCAGTGAGCCATCAAATGAAGTATTCTGGGCCTCCCAAATAATGGACTGGACCTCCGGCATACCACACCATCTTTCTTGAAATTTAAAACGTCTTTTGGATTTTTCCATTTGAGGATTAGAATCCAAAAGAAGGGGAGCATGGTCAGAACCATTCTCAGAGAGGCGAAGAACTGTTGCCCGAGGATAAAGATTGAGCCAAGAGCTAGTAGCTAGAGCCCTATCCAACGGTTCTTGAATTGGATAAGGAGCACTTCTTTTATTAGACCAAGTGAGTTGACAACCAACCATACCTAGATCAAACAGCCCATTACCATCAATGAAATTGGAAAAATCTGAAATAGAAGACCAGGATTTGAGCCCACCTCCTTGCTTTTCCTGTTGAGAGACAATGGCATTAAAATCCCCGATAAGAATAATATTGCCTTGTAGTTGTTTGACGAGCGCTCCGCCCGAGGCGTCGCAACAAGATTAATCCGGGATTCCCTTATCCTTTGAGAACAAGTTTTAATATCGTTGTAGGGGAATCCAAGTAGATTATGCCGCGAACAAGGACGGGACTCGATCAAACAAAAGAGTTGTCAGAAGAAGATTGCAACCAGTTTAAAATACCGAGTACGAGACTCGGGTCGTCTCCCAACGAGTTAACGCATGGGACGATTTTGGTTGTGAGAAAAACGGGGGTTGCAATTGTGGGTGAAT
>JASCZI010211517.1:124527-144014 GCA_036250425.1 Stylosanthes scabra
GTACCATGATGATAATCTCAATCTTGAGAACAATCAAAACCGAGTCACACTCGGTCAATACATAAATCCAACGGCTGATAGTTGTGGCAGCACCATCCGAAGGCCAGCCATACAAGCCAACAACTTCGAACTCAAGCCTTCCTTAATTCAGTTGGTTCAACAAGATCAATTCAGTGGGAACTACCATGATGATCCCAATCTCCACATAACTAATTTTCTGCAGCTGTGTGATTGATACTCTTAAAATCAATGGAGTAACCTCTGAAGTAATTAGATTGACACTCTTCCCGTTTTCATTAAGAGACCGAGCTAAACAATGGTTTCAAGTTCAGCCTCAAGAGAGCATCACAACTTGGGCAGATTTAGTGGCCAAGTTCCTGACAAAATTCTTTCCACCACAAAAGCTAGCTAAATTGAGGCATGACATACAATCTTTTGCACAAAAAGATAGTGAATCTCTTTATGAAGCTTGGGAGAGGTACAAGGAGATGAAGAGGAGGCTACCCAACAATATCTTCTCTGAATGTTTGCAAATTCAGATGTTCTATGATGGATTAACACTACAGTCAAGAGCTCAGATCGATTCCTCAGCTGGAGGATCACTTCACACTAAGACTGTAGAGGAGGCGCAAGACTTAATTGAATTGGTTGCCAATAACCAATATTTATATTCCACTCCTTCAGAAAGAAGCAATGTGAAAAAGGGAGTCATGGAAGCTGAAGCTATTGACACCTTGGTAGCTCAAAACAAGGCATTAATTAATTTGCTTAACAGCAATATAGGCAATGCACAACTTGCAGCTATGAATACACAAATTGGATCCTGTGATTTGTGTGGAAACCAAGGTCATACAAGTGATACTTGTGCTTTGATTTTTGATCAAACATCCACTACTGATCAAGTTAACTATATGGGCAATGGTTCAAGACAATCCAATTTTGATCGTCATTCAAAAACATACAATCCTGGTTGGAGGCATCATCCGAATTTTGGATGGGGAGGACAAGGGAATCAATTCCAGCAAGAGAATCAATTCAATCAAGGCCACAGGCAATACAACAACAATTTCCAGCAATCAAATCATTCTCTTGTACAACCAAATACTTTAAGGCAACCTTCCGAGTTGGAATTAGCCTTTCAAAAGCTCACACTCTCCACCACTGCATTTATTGACAGCACAACAAATTTTATGCATGAGACAAGGGCTAATTTCAAGAATCAGGAAGCTTCAATCAGAAATTTTGAAGTTCAAGTGGGCCAAATTGCAAAACAGCTTAGTGAGAGGCCTCCAAACACTTTTCCTAGCAACACCGTCCCCAATCCAAGAGAAGAGTGCAAGGCAATTCGAGTCATAGAATTGGAAGAAATTTCAAAGGTACAAGTAGAAGCTCCAAAAGAAAAACCAGAAGTTGTGGCAGAGATAAAGAACCAAGAAGTCATCCATCATCCACCACAATCTTCGAAGAAGCATACAAGGCCATTCTCCAAGCTCTTGGAAGTGTTTTCTTGCCTGAGAGTGAATATCCCTTTGCTGAAACATCTGGAAGAGACTCCTATTTATGTCAAAAACATGAAGGAGCTATTGTTAAAGAAGAAAAATTTGAAGAAGGGAGATACCGTAGTGCTTACCAAGGAGTGTAGTGCCATAATTCAAAAAAACTTGCCCACCAAAAAGAAAGATCCGGGTAGTTTTCATATTCCATGCACCATTGGAGACACTATGTTTGAGAGGGCCCTGTGTGATCTTGGGTCCAGTATTAATTTCATGCCACTATCTCTAATGAAGAAGCTTGGGATTCAAGATGTCAAGCCTACAAGAGTTGCTCTTCAAATGGCAGACAAGTCTATTAGACATGCACATGGAATAGTTGAGAATGTGTTGGTAAAAGTAGGGAAATTCTTCTTTCCTGCTGATTTTGTGATCTTGGACATGGAGGAAGATCCAGGAGCACCTTTTATTTTGGGAAGACCATTCTTAGCTACTTCAAGAGCCTTGATTGATATGGAGAAGGGTGAACTTATACTAAGGGTTCATGAGGAAAGCTTAATTCTCAATGTCTACAAACCCATGAATCACCATGGTATAAGAAGCAACCTCAAGATCGATTCAAAAGAATTAACAATGCAAGACCTTCCAGACAAACCGCTCCAAGCTCAACCTCTTTACAAGACAGTGAATGAAGATCCGAATCCATCACTAAACAAAGTTGAAATAAAAAGAAACAAAAGTGGAGTGGCACAAGCTTCATATACAGACAAGTTTCCACAGATTCAAATAGCATCAAAAGCCTCGTATCAAGCTATAAGTGTTTGTCACAACAAGCAAAAACTCACAGCAGATGCTAGCCCAATGAAGATTGATCCACCATGAGAAGGCCATAATGTCAAGCTAATGACAATAAAAGAGCGCTTGTTGGGAGGCAACCCAATCATAGTATCCTTAGTAGTTTTAGTTTTTAGGACTTAGTAATCTTAACTCTTATCTCTAACCCATTCTATCATCACTTCTCTTGTTGATTTTGTAGAGGAAGAAGGAAGAAGAAAGCACATTCATCATAAAACAGGGGAGAAAAACAGAGCAACTGCATTTCATTAAGGCAAGAGCCCCACGGCATACACAATAGCGGGGGACCTAGGTCTTACAACAGACTCGAATAAATTCACCAGTGGTGCACATGCACCGAATTGAGTCTGTATCGTTAAGGTCCTCATGCTGTCGGTAGGGGCGTAGTGTTAACAGCATCGAAATTAACCCCGTTCCTCCCATCCGTTGCCCTTAGGGATCGGCAGCTAAGGTTATCCGCACATTTCAACCCATAGCCGAGACACAAGGTCACTACTCGCTACTAACGAAAATCATAATTGCAGAATTGAAACGGGCAGCATAACAGTAAGACATAATGACAAAATAGCAGAAAATAAACTAACAGAGTAACGGCAGTAAAATTGATCAATTCGAAATTAAAATCGGCAGAGTAACAATATATAAAAATAGACGATAAAATCTATAAAATGTTTGGCTAGTGAAATGGACATAAACTAATGGAACCCTAGAAACTAGACTAGAAATGGTAAGTGGTCTCCCTCCAAAATGGTGATGGCCTCCTCTATTTATAGATTCTGAAATCCCTTGGTGCGTACGCACTGGAGCTTTAGGTGCGTACACATAGGCTTTTGGATGCGTACGCACAGGGCACAGAATTGGCTTTCTAGGTTTTCTTTGCGATCTTTTCGTTCCTTTAGCCTTTTTTAGCCACTTCTGCTCCGAACTTTGCCTGTTTAAGCCTGAAACACTTGAACGCACATATCAAGGCATCGTGCGGAACGGGAAAAGGGTAAAAACACGGTAAAAATTGGCTAAAATAGCAGGTAATTACATTTACAGCCCTAAGGAACGATTATTCGCAAGCAAGCCTTTTTTGCTAGTATTTAAGTCGTGAGAGGTCAAAATTATCCTATTTTGCTGTTGTGGTGGTGGTGCTGCTGTTGCTCCAAGGGAGGAGGCACGACGCGACTACATCTTGCTTCGGCGTTCTCGAATATCGTTCGTTAGATCACCATTTCCAAGGAAGAAAAAGCTCTGATCGGCGCACTGGATCATGAGGCCGTCAAAGCTAGAAAGCTTTGATTGGGGCGAAGGTTTTCATCGCGCTTCCAGAGAGCTAGAAAGAGATCTCGTAGAGGATGAGGATGAGGAGGAGGAGGAAAAGGGAGATGAGGTGGCGCCGTCGCACTTTAGAGAAGTGGCAAGAGATCTCGTGGTCCATGGAGGAGGAGGGGGAAGAAAAAGAAGACGACGACGCAGCGGCGGCGCTGGTTCGGTTGCGGGGGAAAGGCGATGAAGAAGAAGAATGACAGCGACGACATAGCAATGGCGGTGGGGCAAAGAGAGGAGGGTTAGGGTTAGGGTTTCACCCTTGGGCTCCTATTTGTTGGAAAATTTTCATATATAAAATAAAACAAAACTTTATTTCCCAATTAAAATTAACAGCACATTATTTACCATTTTCCAACTTTTTTTTTGGGTCGCCTGCGTGTAGTTCACCACATTTAGAGGCTAAATTTGATAATAGCCACTTAAAGTGGCAAACTTGGTGTAATTAGCCACTCAAAGTGGCGAACTTCATGCAAAACCTTTCCCTACTCAGCCAGCTAAATTGGCGAACCTGGCGAACCTTATGCCTATAAATACACCCCTCGAAAACCCCTTGTTGTGTGCCTCGTTACAACTACAAACTTCTTTCTCACACAAAATTTTTTTCATTCTCTTTATGTTGTTTTTTTTTTAAAGTTTGTTATAGTATGGGAGATAGAATATTAGTTTCCATACATTACGCTGGTCAGATAAGAAAAGACCATGATGGGAATGATGTTTTCAGTTGTCCTGAACCGACCTTCGTTTGCTGGCCAAATGAGGAGATGGGTTTGTAACAGCTTAAAGATTTTCTTCTGCGTTCTGTTGGTCTAGAGCACAGAAAACGAGTTCAGAAAGTTTACTACAGATATCCGCATTATGTTGACAGAACCCTTTACTTTAAAAGGTAATAATATAATCATGATATTGTTGTGTTTGTTAACTATGCATGAATCGGTACCGAATTGTTTGTACTATGCATTTAATCTTACAGATTTCGTTTAGGTGACGATATGGACGTTGCACTAATTCGCGACCGGCACTTACATCTAGCCGTTATACCCTTGTTAGAGTTATATGCTCTTTTAACTGATGAGGGGAATAACTCGGAGGCTGACTCACAATCTGACGGGGTGGCAAGAAACATAAGGCGGTCAATGCTAGATCTTAACAGGATGCCTGAGGGGAGTAGTGAGGGTTCCGTCCCATTTTCAAATGAACCAGTGGCGGATGTGGTAGACAGTCATGATGAATCCATTGTTGGAGATCCCACCACACATTCTTATCTGCTCGATCATGATTCGGATAACGATGGTGAAGATAATGAGCCGCTGGAATTCCCGCATGAGGATGAGGACGATGACGAAGAAGAGGATGACGATGAAGAGGTGCAAGGGGTAAACTACTTCGGCCAAACGCAACCCGCATATGCACAACCAGCGATTAGTCGACCATATGATCATCTTGCACACTTTAGGTCGCTTAACTTGGGTGCAATTAATCAAGGGTCTCACGAGTTTCAAGGTGGTCCCGATGATGATCCAGTTGATGAGTTTGAGGTTGGCCAAGAATTTGCTGACAAAGAAGCTGCTGTGATGGCTGTGAAGACATATAGCATTAAAAGAGCAGTTGAGTATAAGATCCTAGAGAGTGATAGGTTGAAGTATGCCGTGCAGTGCGCTCATTTTGGACCGGTGTATCGGTGGAGCATCCGCATATCGTATCACAGAAAACAGGAAAGATGGGAAGTGAGGAGATACAATGGTCCTCATTCCTATGTGCACTCCTCTGCACGACAAGACCATCCTAGGCTGGACTCGAAGGTTATTGTTGATGCAATATTTGCAATGGTTCAAGCCGATCCAAGCATAAGCATAGCAGCCTTGCAAGGTTTAGTAGAGACGCATTTTGGGTATAAAGGGTCATACTGAAAGGTCTGGCTTGGAAAACAAAGAGTAATTGCAAAGATCTATGGTGACTGAGAGGATTAATACAACGAACTTCTGAGGTGGTTGTTCTCCATG
Source organism: Stylosanthes scabra (assembly GCA_036250425.1). Taxonomy (NCBI): domain Eukaryota; kingdom Viridiplantae; phylum Streptophyta; class Magnoliopsida; order Fabales; family Fabaceae; genus Stylosanthes; species Stylosanthes scabra. The sequence goes on from JASCZI010211517.1 coordinate 130,187, forward strand.
CAGATGTATTTACCAGGTATGTAGGTTTATGCATTTCATTGTCTTGCGCATAATATTCTTCGTGTTGGTATGTGATGTTAAAATTCCTTAATTAGGTACATGGGTTCAACTTGTCACCCAACTTGTTAAAATTCCATAAAACAAAATTAATGCTATACCGTTCCTAAAATATAAAGTAACTACTTAATAAATAAAATAAATGTCATAACCATCACAATGAATTATAAAAACAAAAATACAAATTAACTAATTAATAAAATAAAAATATCCTAAAACAAAATATAACCTAACTAATTAATAAATAAAATAAATCTTATAATTATCCTAAATAAAAATTAGTTATAAAAAAATAAAAAAATATACATTATGAAATAAAGGAAAAAAAAATAAAGAAGATAAGGGAGAGGAGAGGTGTGTACCTGGAAGAAGGAAGCAAATGGGACCGGCAGGAAAAAAATTGCACGCCGTCCTTATATAGCATCCAAGTTCGCTACTTGGTATGGCTAACATCCCCAAACCCTACTTGCACCAAGTTCGCCACTTTGAGTGGCTAATTACACCAAGTTCATCATTTTCAGTGACTATTATCAAATTTAGCCTCTAAATGTGGCGAACTACATGCAGGCGACCAAAAAAAAATTGAAAAATGGTAAATAATGTGCTGTTAATTTTAATTGGAAAATAAAGTTTTGTTTTATTTTATATATGAAAATTTTTCCCCATTTGTTCTATATAAGTGGCTCCCTATACTTTTCCTTTTACAATGGGCAGCATATATCATTATACATATCATATATGTATTTTTTTTTTATAAATTTTAATGGGACAAGTGCCCCCGCATTTTTAGTTGTAAGTCCGTCCCTACCCCCGGTTTAGAAGACGACGCGAAGGAAGGAAAGGTCAAAACTTAGGGAAAAATGTGTTCTGCAGTGAAAATGTGGGTTTGATGTATTGATAATGCGAGTGGAGGATTAATTAGAAAATTGATTTGGGTTATATATACATACGTATAAATATACAGTGAGTAGGGGCAGATCCAGAAAATTAATTATGCGGGGCTGAAAATAAAATTAAAAGTAGTTGCGTATCAAAATATTTTATAAGATGAAAAAATAAATATCGAAAAATAAAAGTTTAAAAATCCAAATATTGTTCATATATTTGTGATATTAATTTTGTGAGTTCTAAAATTTAGAGATTTTTACATGAAGAAAATGCAAATCACTATATAAATATCTAATTATATTTTAAACATTAATAAAAATAAAATAATAAACGCTGCATGTAGTTAAATTAAGATAATTTTATTTATAACTAAAAGTAATATGTAGTTGTAAAACTTAAAATAAAAACAAATAAAAAATAGAATATGTATATATATAAGGTTAAAATAAAAAAAACAAGTAAAACAGAAAAAACAATAAAAGAACTAAATGTAATATATAATTGTAATATTTAAAAATAAAAAACAAATAAAAAATTAAATATGTATGTAAAACTTTCTAAAAAATAATAATGAAAACGGAACAGTGGAGTATCGAACCCATACAAGTTATATATTAGGAAAAATCTACTATAAAGACATTTAAGTGTTTTTTGGTAATAATAATTATCATATTTAAAAAAAAATTTCTCTCACAATGATAGCATTGGTTTCACATCAAATTTTAATAGCACAAATCAACGGTCAATATTTAATCAAAGTATCCATCCTCACTGGAAGATATTTTAATGTTTTCACCAAAGACCTCATCTATATATCATTATAACCAATTTGCCATTAGACCACTATGTTATTGGAAGCGTTTTCGGTATACCCGAGAACCAAGTGTTCTTATGTTTTTAACCGTTGATTTTAATTAATTTTAATTATAAAATATATATATAATTAAGATAAACAGCTAAAAACATATGAACATCGATGTTCCCGAGTATACTTGAAACGTTTCCTATGTTATTTATAGCATATTAACTCACATAATATAGTATAGAAAGTATTTTCGGTACATTATGGTATACTGAAATTCCAATGTTTATTACCATCAATTTTATAATATATATATTTTAAAGTTATTTAATATCTTTCAATAAACTATTACAAAGTTTGAAATACCGCTAATATGAAACACATAACTCATTTCCATGAGTATATATACATTCTTTATAATCCGAGAGGCCAGACCTACCTTGCCCCCTTTTAAAGCCGTCTTGACTGAAATTTATATGCAAATAATATTTTTTATTGAAAGTTTAGTTAAAATTAATAGGTTTAATTTGTGTCGAATAACATTTTTTATTGAAAGTTTAATTGATAGGTTTATAGATTTTTTTTTTTTATGAACAGGCTATTTATGGAATTATTAGAGGTACGTAAGGTCTCGAATGATGGTACCAATATACATTATCAACTTGGAAATAAATCTGACAGGAATTAATGGTTTTCAGACAATTGACAAGTACTTGTCTCCAATAAAATCCCCATGACAGTAAATAATTCATCATCAACTTGCTTGTGTTTAATTTCATGACTGAGGAAATTTTGCAGACCATAATTCATGTTCTATCATCTTCTCATCCTCTGCAAATAGTGATGCATATTTTACTTATAATTTTTCATTAAATAAATTGATTCATTATTATAAACTTGATAGAGGAATTTCAAACATGGAATAATTTGAGGAGACTTCAGTGAATTTGGAAATTCAATACAAATTAAATAGATTTTTAAATATTATTCGCTTCTGGCACATAGCAGTTAGCAGTATAGGATCTTAGCTTCTTCATAACAACTACTTCTTTAGTAAATTATGAAATTGAAAATGTGGTTTTTACATGTCTATTTTTTTCTCACACTAAGATTTCTTTTTCTAATTTCTTGGTTATGGAATTTTTTTTATCAAAGATACTTGCATTCCATTTTAATGAATAGAAAAAATAAATACATATGAGTTAGGTTCAATTTGAACAACTAAAATAAGAGAAAGTGAAATTTTCATGAGAATTAAAGATGTAAATATTAAATAAATTTAGAAAGAAAGATACTAAAAAATAAGAAGATTAAGAAATGTGGTATAAAGCTCAAGGTTGATCTCGATGATGGAGGCAAGAATCATTTGATTCTTGGTATTTTGAGCAAATATCACAATTGAGGAGATCCGGCTTTAAAGATGTTGGCGCACCGGGAGACAGTTGCAGATGGCTTTCCCGAGTTATTCTAAGCTAAAGCTAAACCTACTGTAGTACATGTATGAATATGAGAAATTGTTTCTCAAAACCACAAGAACTCAATTTATGCTCCACCATTCGAGATCAATTTTTCGTTTCACAAATAAAATCATTCTCGGGAGAGTAAAATCTACAGATCCCTTCAAACCATGTTCCTGCAAAATACACTCATGTCTTCTTTGATGCCAATTGACAACTGAAACCCTCCACCTCAGTAAATTGAAAGAGAGAATAATTATCAGAAAATTTCTTCAAATAGTTGTTTCCTCTCTTTGTAACACAAAAACCATTAGGTCGGCTCCAAAATTAAGGAGCTCTCTTCTTTCTTCCTCTTTCTATCTTCTTTCTCTATCTCCCTCCTCAATTTAACAACCAAAATGTGTCACATGACACTCTCTCATTGCAATTGAAATTAAAATTTTTCCTCCAAAATTAAAGAACTATCTCTTTCATTTTCTTCCTATCCTCTTTCTCTTTCCCTCCTTAATTTAACAACCAAAATGTGCCAAATGCCACTCTCTCATCACTATTGAAATTAAATATTTCCCTCTAAAATTAAGGAACTCTCTCATTCCTCCTCTTCCTATCCTCTTTATTTATCTCCCTCCTTAATTTAACAACCAAAATGTGCCACATGCGACTCTCATTGCAATTGAAATTAAATTTTTTCCTCCAAAATCCAGAATTATCTCCTTCCTCTTCTCCCTATCCTATTTCTCTATCTTCTTCCTTAATTTTCCAATCAAAATGTTTCACATGTCACTTCCTCATTATAATCGAAATAAAATCTTTACCTCCAAAATCAAGGAGTTTTCCCCTTCCTCCTCTTCCCAGCTTTCTTCTCTATCTTCATTCTTTCTTCACCATTTCTTTTTTCTTATATTCCATTATTCTATCTTTTTTATATTTATAATATTTATAGTTCTATAATATATAAATAATTTAACAACTAAAATATGTCACATAATTTAATAATTAAATTAGAATATTTTCTTCCAAAATTAATAAGCGTTTTTACTGCCTTTATCATCTTCTGTGTCCTGCTCCCCCGTTCTTTATTTATAGTTCTATAATTTGTATAAATAATCTATAATTTTATAACTATTTTTTTACTAATTTGACAACAATTTTTTTATTTATTTATCTTTCTCATTCCCTACATCTCTTTCTCCACCTCTCTTAAATTTTTCTAAATTTAAAGAGTTCCTTCATAACTTATTTTCGTCTCCTTTTTCACTCTCACTCTGTTGAATATCTATTTACTTCGACCAATTAATCACTGAATTATCTTGATTGACTAATTGTCTACTGGTCTATTACTAAATGACTTCCAAAAATCTATCTGTCAATAATACTGGTCAACCACCTCCAGTTCACCTCAACAGATTGCCAACCGACCTTAACAAACACTTTCAGACTTCCAACTAACCTACTAGAGCTGTCAAAAATTCCCATGAAGCGGGGATCCTGCGGGTACCGCCCTGAATGCATGAAGACTCAAACGCGGAAAATTTTCCTTAAGGGAATGGAGATGGGGCAAAATTTTCACGAGGCAAGCACGGGGACCCTAGCCGGATCCCCGCCCCGACTCTGAAATTCCCGAATAATTTAAAGTACCTAAAATATCCTTATTAAAAACTTTTACAAATCCGTAATATTATTACAGACAAAAATACTAGTTAAAGACTAATTATAGATATCTTATGTAATTAGAGTTTTTTTTTTGGATACAGGTTTGGCCCACAGCCAAACCCACCCGCCCCCGCCGCAAACCCACCAACCCAACCCCTAATCTCGAAAGTATCTCTCTCTCTCCAACTACCAACAGACACCACACACATGAGAGCCAAAGCTATCCAAACCTACAGATACACGGACGAAACAGACGCACACACACAACAAAACAATCAACTAGAAGGAGATGCTCCCGCTTGAAGGATTTGGTTGACGGAGAACGGCCGACGGCTGCACCAGGACAGATTAAGGGACCCCACCGCAGCAAGCTTCGCCACCTCGTGAGCAAGGCGATTACCATCTCGAGGCACCCAAGTAAAGCCACAATCAGGTATTTCTCTCCTCAGATCACCAATATCATCTAAAATGATATCGATTTTTGCTATCTTTGAGCTTGATTTAATGGCTTGTTTCAAGTTTGCACAGTCCGATTCGAAGATGATCTTGCTGAGGCTGAAATTTCTTGCCAGATTCATGGCCTGCCTAAGAGCTTGGGCTTCTGCCGCCAGAGCTGAAGAAGCTTTTGAAGGAGTCGCCATTCCAGTTAGAAGATGACCATGTTCATCCATGTACACTGCAGCTAGCATACAATTTCCAGAAGAGCTCGAGTATGAGGCATCAACATTGCATTTCGTCCACCCCTAGGAGGGTGATGTTAGGTAACCTCTCTTCTAACTCCTCTGATTGCTGAGATCTTCTACTTGGTGTTGTCTGCTGCTGAATCTGTCATAAATTCTGATTCTACCTTTTTTGCCCTGTAAATTGTTACATGGAGAATGTAATTAGAGTTTAGATCATGTGTGCGTGTGTACGTAAGTGCGAAAAATTGGGCATGTGGCCTCTTCCTCAAAATGAATAGAGGAACTTTTGTAAATATGGGTCTTGGCCCATGCCTCAAGCCCAAAACTAATGTTTTTTATTTGAATTGTTTTGGCTCATAATACATTAATAATTTTTTAAGTAATTTGGGTTGATTTAGTATTTAGCTCATTAGTTCCCTTAAGTAAGTTTTCGGATTTGAGTTCCAATTTGTACAAATAGCAATCCATTGGTCAACGATGAACTCTTAAATGAAGCTAAACAAAAGAAATATATTTTTCGAATGAGTAATACTACGGAACCAATATTAGGGAGCCATTAGAGAACCGATTAGGGCTGTCAAACGGGCGAGCTTGGCCCATTTAGACTCGGCCCGTTTAGCCCGGTTTTATACGGGCTAGAATTTTTCTAGCCCGGCCGATTTATGGCCAACCCGACGAGTAAACGGGCCAGCTCGTTTAGCCCGCGGACTGGCTCATTTAAGCCCGAATTTTAAACGATTCGGGCTCAAAACCAAAAGCTCGTCCGTTTAGACGGATAAACGGGATGACTCGACGGGTTTGACCCATTTTGACGGCCCTAGAACCAATAAATCAAATTATGAGCCAATTAAATTATAAGTTATCATCCGAAACAAAAAACAGTTATCATCCGAAACTGTACAAAATTATCATCCGAAAATAAAAACAACTTATCATTCGAAACTGTATAAAATTATCATCCGAACTTAAACAAAATTATCATCGTTAACCTCTTTCTCACCACCACAACCACAACAACAACAAAATTCATGCCAAAATTCAAAAACCATGGATGAAGAAGAAGAAGCAGTAATATAACAGCAAAATGAAGGTCAAGATCTTAGAAAACAAACCGCGAAGGAAGGCACCATCACCGGCGGCATAGCACTTGCAAGCAAAAGCAGCGCCAAGGTCATAGCCGTTGTGGAGGAGTTGAAGGTCACAAAACTGGACCGCACAAGGGCGGCGATGGTGTAGAAGCCACCACATCAGAACGACAGAACTCGGGAGCGGCGACGGCGTGATGAGGCTGCGATAGAGAAAGAAGAAGAGGAAGAAGAAGAAGACGCAGCGGCGGCGCAAGTTTGGTGGTGAGAAAGAAGAAGAACGGCGGTGCGGCGATGGTGATGGGAAAAGAGAGAGGAGCTAGGGTTTTATCCTTGGGTTCCCATGGGCTATGTGTATGGGTGGCTCTCTATACTTTTCCTTTTCGAATATATTCCTCTTTTGTTCATTTACTGGTAACGAGTTGATAAAAGCGTGTTTAATTACCGGCGTCCAACGACAATATTTATTTGGCATAGTATAATTATACTTTTATATTTTAAGTAACAAAATGTTACCGAATTAATATTAGGGAGTCCTTCAAGAGTCAATAATTAAGTCATCATTTAAAATTAAAAAAAATATTATTATCTAAATAAAATAAAAGTGGTTATATATCTATAAAATATATAAATTGTTATTCTTAATTTATCTACCATTATCATTATATGCATTTACTCCTAAATATATTTGTTCATCAGTATTGTCGTTTAAGTATTTTCTTGGGTTCAAATTCAATATTAATCAGCTAAAAACATTATGATCCTTGCAGTGGAACTACGTTGTCCAAGAAAGCAAAGATCAAGAATCGATTTACCTCTTTTTGTTGAATAGAGATCGCATGTTTTTTCCAAAAAAAAAAAAATAAACACAAGTTGATTTAAATGCTTTTAAGCAAACATTTGTTTCTTTTCTATAACATGCTTTTGGCAGAAGTAATAATTTCTTGTTTTATTATCTTTAAAAATAACGTTGAAAAGGTAACAAGACGTAAATTATCTATTTTAAAATTTTAAATTAAGAAGTGATATATGAATCTTTAATTTTCACTCGCTCTATTTTTTGGTAATTTTGCATTAACATCATTTAAACAGTATTCATTTTTTTAAAATTATATTTGACAAAAAATATTCAAAGAAAAATTACATTAACATTAATCCAATTTTAATCAAAATTAACTTTACCGAGCACATTCATACCAACAATCCATTGCAAATATTAATCCAAATCGTTGTGACATTCAATTCAACGTGTATTATGAAACACCATTTCATAATTAGGATTAAGATTTTTTTTTTCTTGTGGGGGAGACAAAACGAGTGAAACAAGTAACAACAAAGCAATTTACAAGCAATTATTTGATATGTTATTACTCTTATTTAGCTCGTTAGGGATAATATAGTTTTGCTATATGCTTCTACTGCTACTAATGTTAGCAATTCTTTAAAAACTTGGTAAACTTTTGAGTGAAAAGTTCTAAAATTCTCTATGAAAAGTGCATTGAACTTGTAAATTGAAGTGTACAAGATAAATAATTACTTACCTTAAGAAGCCCACAAGATAATCGTCCAAGAGTTTAAATGTAGTCTTAATTAACTTCTAATTAAGATTGATGCATGGTATATTATTTAAGAGTTTAAATGAGATATTCCTTTTCTGCTAATTAATAGTTATTAATTTAAGTATTTAGTTACAGAGTGTTAAGGGTATTTTGTTAAAAGAGTAAACGAAAACTATTTATTTCTCCAATATATTGATGATGTATTAAGAAATTAAAATAGTATCCTTAATTTGTATTATTTTATAAAACAAGTGATATTGCTAAAATTATCATTGTAAAAGTTTATGTTAAATTATGACGAGTAGCTGAGGTCTCATTCGTCGTGCCTGTCGTGCTGTCAGATTCTAGTGGTTTTGAGATACAACAAGTGTGGTGATTTCTCAGCACCCGCAAGATCGAGCACCGCCGCCATCGTCACCGCTTCTTAGCCCCCGCCAGCCAGTTCATATTAGATTTAGGTAGTAGTAGGATTCTTTTCGCCAATCCTGCATCTCAACGCTGTCTAATACGGCTCAAATCTGTTATCAGCCTTGTCACGTCAGAGCTCTACAGGTGCAGGTAGCTTTCTAAGCATGTCCTCTGTCAATGCTGCCTCACGAGTTGGCCGCATCCTAACGCCATCTCCAGATGCCCTGTCCTCCTCGACTGCATAGTCCTTGGCGCCATTCTCGATTGGTTTTGTTACTTTTCCTCTTCTTCTGTCTTTAATATCTGGTTTATCATTTAGTTGTCTTAATTGGTGAAATTATGTCGGTGAGTTTAGAGTTGTCGATGATTGTTGAAGTGTTGCTTGATTGAATTGTTGTTGAAGTATTGTTTGTTTTTGTGGGGAGGTTGATGAGCATCTTTTAATGTTGTTATGTTGAGGCGAAGCCTCACTTTGTGCATTTGGTGTTGAGGCCGAGCCTTGTTTGATATAGTTGTGTTGAGGCGGAGCCTCTTTTGGTATTATTTCTAATTAGGGCGGAGTCTCTTTTTGTTGCTATTTGATAAGGTAGAGCCTTTTCTTTGTTTTATCTTATGTGGTTAATTGTTCAATTTGGAACCGGAGCTTCCTTTTCTTTCTTTTTGTGTTTAGAATGAACTTTTTCTTTTATTGTTTGTGTTGAGGCGAAGCCTCTTTTCGTATTGATTTAATGTTGTGTATTCTATTTATTTTAGTTTGATGTGATGCGTTATTTTGATTGGAAGTTGAGCGTTCCTCCCTTTCATCTATTTGCATTGATATCTGTAATGAGGCCGAGCCTCTTTTATTGCTGTTTGTGTTGAGTTGGAACCTCCTTTTGATAATGTTGTTAGACTTTTATATGCTTTATTTGATGACGTTAACTATTTTGGTTAGTAGCTGAGCTTCTTTATCTTTTTTCTTTTTGTTGAGGTTGAGCCTCTTTTGTTGCTGTCTATGTTGAGGCGGAGCCTCCTTGTGTTTTAGTTATTAAAATGTTTTATGCATATGGTGAAAGATACAAGGTAATGTGTAAAAGATAAAGAGCACGAGACCTCAGACTATATTATGAAAATGTATTTTTTTATGCAATTTTTTCTTATTATTGTAATTTTGAATCCTTCTTAGATCCTTGATGATAATGCCGAAAGGAGATTTAAGGAGGCTTTTACTTTCTCCGCAATAGGTCAATATTCTTGAATTATCTAAAAAAAATATAATTTTTGTTTGTTTTCAGTTTTTACTTAGCTGCTTTTTATTTTCTAAATTTTGCGAAAGAAATTTGAAAATACAAAATAAAAATAAATTAAAATTTTATGGTATTTACTATTTTTTACAAAATTTTAAAAATATAAATTCAAACTAAACATTCAATAATCAATGCATATACTATCTTTTTTTTTATAAAACGTTTCACCTTAGTTTTTTATGTTAAATAAATAACATTAATAACTACTTTATACCACCTATCACGAAAAAATTCTTTAGTGAAGATTTAAGTTGGATGAAAATACAAGATTATACACAATAAAATAAAATTAAGTGTTCGTTTGAATTGACTTTTTTTAAGAAAAAAGTATTTTTTGTTTAAAAAATAATATTTTTCATCAAATTTGAATCATTTGGATGCGTTTTTTTTAAAAATACTTTTATTTAAAAAAAATTATGTGATTTTGTAAGAAGTTAATAATGTATTTTTTTTAACAAAAAGTAAAAAAAAAGTTTCTTTAGAGAAAATATTTTTTAAATAAAAATAATTTTTTTTTCAAAGATCAATTCAAACTTACCATAACAATTTATCCAAGAAGAAAGAAAAAGAGGGTAAAATTAAGAAATTCACTGGAAAAAATATCTTATAACTAAAAATAAAAAATGAAATAAAACAAAACAAAATAAAAAACTTATGAATCTCATGCTGTTACTGTTACATTTTACTGTTATATTTATTATATATATAACTGACCCTCATGTGCGTTGCTCTCAAACATTTCATCTTCTTCTAGCCATAGCTAGGCTATAAGTGTCTATAAGCCTCTCTTTCATCATCATTCATTCACAACCCTAAAACAGAGCCACCACAGCCAAAGCTACCAAAAAGATCATGGCAGTGTCCCATGTTTTCACCAATGGACACAAAAAAGAAAATGGGTTTGATAATAATAATAATAATGATAGTGATGAATTTGATGCTAGTGCTCCTCCCCCATTCAAGATAGCAGATATTAGAGCTGCAATCCCAAGGCATTGCTGGGTCAAGAATCCATGGAGATCCCTCAGTTATGTTCTAAGGGATCTTGTTGTTGTTGCTACATTGATAGCTTCAGCAATTCACTTCAATAGTTGGTTCTTTTGGCCAATCTATTGGCCTCTTCAGGGAACAATGTTCTGGGCAATCTTTGTTCTTGGACATGATTGGTATGAACATCAAAAAAAATGTTACATTCAAAAAATATCTTAGATTCATTAAATTTTCAGTATATATATACAGTATTTTATTTAAGGACAGTGTTTTTTTTTTTTTGGGAATTTTTTCTAATATAAATTTCAATTGGCAATGAGCAGTGGGCATGGAAGTTTTTCAAACAATGCAAAGCTGAATGGTATTGTGGGACATATATTGCACTCCTCAATTCTTGTACCATACCATGGATGGTTGGTTCATTATTCTTAGCACCATTCTGTTTTTCTTCTTCTTATTATTATCATTGTTCATTTATTTAACAAATTTCTTTGCTTTGTCTTTGTCTTAATTTGATTTGACAATGAAATTGAATTTTTTTTTTCCAGGAGAATTAGCCACAAGACCCACCACCAAAACCATGGACATGTTGAGAATGATGAATCATGGGTTCCAGTGAGTGTTTGCTAGATTCAACCCTTTTCATTTTACACAAAAGAAAATTTAGGATGCATTTATTTTGAGTTTATATTTTTATTTTTATTTTCAGTATTTTTTTTTAAAAAAATTTTGTGAAGGAAAACAATAAAACATGAGATGATGCAGAAAATATGATTTTATTGTATTTTTTTTTTCACAAAATCTAAAAAATAAATAATACGGAAAATAATAATAAAAAATAAAAATGCTAACTAAACCCAGCTTAATTTTCTTTTTTATTTTTAAATAAAAATAAATAGTTTTCTTATTTTGGTTGTTATTGTGTTAGTTGCCAGAGAAGATATATAAGAGCCTAGACAATGTGACCAAACTCATGAGATTCACTGCACCTTTCCCTATTTTCGCTTATCCCTTTTACTTGGTGAGTCCTTTAATTTTTTTTTTTTTAATTTTTTCATAGAAAATAATAAACATATTTGGAATATTTATGTATTTTTTATATGAGAAATTGCAGTGGAGAAGAAGCCCTGGAAAGGAAGGTTCTCATTTCAATCCATACAGCAAATTGTTCTCACCAAATGAGAGAAAAGATGTTATGATTTCAACAATGTGTTGGGTTGCCATGTTTTCTCTGCTCCTTACTCTGTCATTCATAATGTCTCCACTTTCCATTCTCAAGCTTTATGGAATCCCTTATTTGGTAAATTTCATTCTTACGTTTCTCTTTCTCATTTTCTTCTCATTCCCTTTTGATTTTTGTGAAATCAAATTTGATACCTTAATTTTAATGTCCATATTTATATTTTCCCTTACTTTTTAGTGTGTAATTGTAGTAATAAACTAATAATAAGTATTAATTGCAATAAGTATGACCAAAAAAAGCCAAATTAGCAAAAATGGACTTAGTTTAGTAGGAAATAGTGTGATATTACTAATTATAAAAAAAAAAAAGAAAATAGTATAAATATTAAAATCCATTATGTGAATTATTCTCTCCCTAAATCATTAATTTTTCATCGTTTTAATTGAATTAAAAAAATAATAGTAGTTGGATCACTGTTGTATACACAACTTAAAATATAAATTTTTTTTCTCTTTTTTGGCAGGAAACATATTTTTTATTTTTATATAAGAAAATAATTTTTTATTTGTTTTGTTTTTACCGTGTAGATCTTCATCATGTGGCTTGATTTTGTGACATACTTGCATCACCATGGTTACAAGCGGAAATTACCTTGGTACCGTGGAAAGGTAACAATACAATCAATTTATGAATTTTGATTCTTCTCTGTTATTTTCTCATTAATTAATTAATTAATTTGCTAATCTCAAATTCATGACCGTTATTCCTCAATATCAGGACCATTCTGTTTTATTCATCAACTTTTGTATATAGTTAGATTAGATTCATGTTTGTGTGTCTATATTTTACAAAATGCAATAGAATAATTAATGTGAATGCACATATTTCTAAACTTAGAAATGTGTGCTGCTTCTGGCCCCCCAATAATACTAATATGAAATATCAGAAAGAAGAATAATGCGTTCCAAATTGCCCCTACAATATGATACTATTATTTGTCACTAAATATCTCAATATTTTTAATTTAATTTGCAGGAATGGAGTTATCTAAGGGGTGGCCTTACAACAGTAGATCGTGACTATGGTTTGATTAATAATATCCACCATGATATTGGCACTCATGTGATTCATCATCTTTTCCCTCAAATCCCTCACTATCACTTGCTTGAAGCGGTACTTAATTTCTACTTTTCATCTTAATTTGGATTTCACATCTTAATTTGTTGGTTGTCCATGATATCCCTCAATTCGATAGATCGATAACTAATCGATTGCGGATCGAAATTTTAATATTGGATCTTAATAACATGTGTTATAAAGGCAGATTTTAAAATAATAATTAAAGATATTTTACTAAAAATTATTAGAAACATAATTATATATTTTTTTACATTTTTAATATATTAAATACATTATAATGCTAGACTATCAAAACGTCCTCTCAAGATACCAAATAACTAATTTTTTTTATTAAAAACAAAATGGTGGTGGTCTGGTGGACTTTGAATAAACTTTTGGGTTTGTATCGGTTTTTTTATACTACAGTTTAATTAAATAATTTTTTTATTATTTTAGTTTACTATTAAATACTAATTAATAAGTGTAAAATAAATTATTTTTGTCAATATATATTATGACAATATAATTAAATGTTGTTATAAATTTTCTTACATTGATAATAATATGAGAAAATTTTTAAATATAACCGTTGTTGTAGTATTTTTAACCGTTAGACCTCAATTATGATATATATATATATATATATATATATATATAT